>PVIH01011654.1:6152-68040 GCA_004025045.1 Sigmodon hispidus | reverse complement strand
TACAGGGATGGAAAAAAAAATTCAGAGGGAAAGATGAACACAAAGAAAATATAGGTGTAGCAATCTTATTTGTATTTCTACCCTTGATAAGCCATGCTTATCATTCTTATCCTCTGTATAGTTATTGTTAACTCTTCCACATTTTAAATTCTTTTTACTGTGTTTTTTTTTTTTTGATAAATACAAAATAAAGAAGGAAGAAAAAAAAAAGTAAGTCACTCAAAAATAGTCTTTAGTGTTTTGGTTTTGTTTGTGTGTCTATTTTCTTTTGTATTTTTATTATTAAGGAAAAACTAAAGCATAGAAGCAATTAACATGGTATAGGTAGATTTTAATACATGAATGTTAACATGGATTTCAGAAGCCAATCTTCATAAATATTTAGAAAATAACAATAAAGGGATGCTCATTAGTTAATATTGTAATTTCTAAATAAGATCTTACAGGTACAGTCATTTTATGTCTACTATAGGAGAAGCAAGAAAAGGATGTCGAGATAGTGTCTGCTGCCTGCCCAGGGAGGGGATGGGGAGTTGTGGAGAAGAAAGAACGACCTGATGTGGCAGAAGGGGGAAGGGACCTGAATAAGGATATACAAGGATAGAAAGTGTGACTTCATTGTTAATAATAATAATAATAATAAAAGTACACAGCAAAAAAAGACACACATTGTAACACTGCTGCCTTTGGAAGAGTTTTATTTGACAGAAATATTCTTTCATAATTTGTTCCCTATTACTAACTTTTGTAAAAATTGTAAATAAGAGTAGGCATCTTCAAGCAAAGGTATTTTTAAAAAGTATTCAAAATTATTAGGCTAAGAAATGATGGTTCATTGTAAGAACAGGTAGATAATAAAGTAAAATATGCACTATTTCCTAGAAACTTTATAGAGATTATCTCTAAATGTATTTAGCAATTTTATAGACCTACTTAGCCCTACAATAAGCTTCAACGGTTCTCAGTTTCTGAAACTTACATGAAAAACCATATTTATTTATTGTTTGTCATGTAAAATTTTCTGTACATATGCAAAATGCTTAAGTACATAGGTTGAGTAAAGTTATTTTCCTAGTCTTCTACTGCATACAAATTTTTAGACACTAGTCTTTATAAAAATTCTTTTTCAGATAAAAATGGTAAGAACACTAACTCTGCTGAACTAATTAGTAAGGTGTGAAAAAATAATTTTCAAGGGCATTAAAAATATCCAATAATATTAAATAACTTTTTATAGTAATACTGAGACTTTAGTAAATAATTAGACGTATACAGTAACTTTCCTTGTGAAATTCAACCATTTTCCTCTTCTCTCGCAAAACAATAATGTATCAAGAGCAAGTTCAGTTTAAGTAGAATATTAACTAAAGAAAAATAAAGAAAGGAAGGGAAAAACAAGTCTAGTAAAAGTTATATCAAAAAAGATAAGTAACTCTTGGCTTTCTCCAAGAAAAAGTCCTGTCTATGTCTGTCATTGTAAATATAAATGGAGGGCAAAGCATCTAAGCATAAGCAAATCTGAATCAAAATTTTGTGACCTCAAAAGTCTTTCTACACTGTTACACTACTGACAAATTAGTTTACGTTATTAACATTAATTTATTAAATAACAATTACTAATATTAACATTAATAATTTTCGTAAACATTTTTATTATTTCAAGATGATCCCAGTAACTAAAAAGTAACTGGGGCAAAAATAAGTGTGAGGAGAAAAGGAAGCCCTGAGCCTCAAACTTATAAGTGAATGTGTACTGTTCACCTAAGTACAGCCATGTCAAGACCCCTAGTCTCTGTCTGCTGGGAGCCACAGAAATGTACAGGAGAACTTCAGTTGACACTGACAAGGGTGACCCACAGAGTCAAGGTTCCTGGTGGAGTTAAAGCCAAAAACTAAAGTAAATTTGGTGTTAATTGCCTTTGAGTGTGTTAGCTGTTTCCTGCAAAGGATTTCTTATATGTGATTATAGCTTTCCCACTTGGTATTTCCTTGGTATTCACTTTTTGGTAATATTTTATTGGGCACAATTGCCCCCAACATTGGGGGGAATAAGGATAACTTCTCCTGCCTGCAAGTGAAAACAGTCAAACAGACAAGATAGTTTCTATTTCTTTACCATGCCTACATTAAACAAAATATCTTGATTTAGCAAAAATGCAAATGATTAAATAGGATTGAAAGTGTTTTTGAAATTTAAGATGAACAGTAGTTCTGGACTCATGAGGAAAAGATCAATACCTGACTACAGAAATAAGAAACTCTCCAGGTATATTGTACAAGCTAAAAGTTGAGACTCATCAAACTTGAGTGACTTTAATGCTCTGGATTATTTATTTTCAACACAGGAGAAATCAGTCTTCAGAGGGGTACTGGGATCTCTGCAATTGTGTTCAACTTCTCATTGGTGAATAGACATTTGACAAAGCTTTTGTGTCAGCTCATGTCACTTTGAGTCATGACAAAATAACTTTTAAAAACTGACTTTTGCTTTGACCATTAATCATTAAAACAGGATTTTGACTTTTTTTCAAATTTGTGTTTCCCTAGATCTAGAGAACTAAAACAAAGATTAATATTGAAAGAAGTTGAGAATAGTGCAGCCTGTATACTTTTAATCTCTTTAGGAAGCAAAAGCTGGACTGAATCAAAGGTTAGAGGCAGTGGCTAACTGCCCACAGTTTTTCCTACTTTGATGTCTTTCCCCTAGAGGGTATATTTTTTTTCTAACCTAATACCTATTGATCTAAAGCCATTAAAGCAAGGAGAGAAACAGGCCCCCTCTGCACCCAATCCCCATGAGAGCAATAATGAACATCCATAGAAAGGTTTCCTGGAAAGAAATTTTGTTAAAAGGTTAGTAGTACACTTTAGGAATCTGTAATTGACAACTATTTATCCTGAAGATGTCTATGGAACACATTTTTATTTTTATTTAATTGCTGTGAAATTGTTCTACTCAAATACAGAAGGCTGCAATACACACAGAAGCAAGTGTGCACACACACACACACACACACACATACACACACCATGACATTTATTCTAATATACTTGGCAGTTCTGCTTATGTTTGAAATAACAGTGTTGTAATTTAATGTCTTCTTATCCACAACAGATGGCTTAAGTTATGGATTTTTTTAGAGTGCATTTGATATAAATGTAGCTATGAGCCAGTGCAAATCCCTCTGTGGATACTGTTGATTTTGATGAATTGGTTCTTTTCCCTCTGAAATGACAATATGTTCAAACAGCTGTTGAACATATCAATGAACAAATACTAGGTTGACCCTTCCATCTGAGGATGTACTATCTTCTGAAAATCTTCAGCTATCTTTCTGGTTTTTCACAGGGTATCTAATGCATCTGTTTAGCCAAAAGCTGACTGATGCAAGGGTAACATCTATTAATATATATGAGGATTGTCTCCATTTCAAAGATATCTGTTTAAGTATCTTCTAAAGCAAGCTACCACAGCAAACAGTTGGAGGAGAAGTTGCCTGTGGATATATATTACATATTTAATAAAACCTGAATATTGGGGAGAGAGTACATAATCAAATCCTAGGCAGACAGCTCAGGAAATTCTTAAACCTTTAATACAAAGATAAACAGCTGAGTCAGTCACACACACCTTTGATTCCAGCACAGAGAAAGTCAGGAGTGCTGACCTCCACCCTTGATCCAACAACTCCAGAGACAGAAAATCTTCTGTTTCTGTGAGTTCAAGGCTACATGCCTCTAATCCTAATCTGGATGGAATAGGGTATATAAGGGCTGTAGAAACCCAGAGAGAACAGAAGTGACTGAGAGAAGCGAGAGACTGGCAGAAGTGACCAGGAGCGAGTCTGATGAAGTTGCAAGACAGCTGGGTGAGAATTGACTGTGGTGCTTCCTCTCTCTGGTATTTCAGCCTTCCCCCAATATTTGTCTCTGAGTCTCATTGATGATACTACAGCTGCTGTAGAATGAGGACATGACAGAAGAAGATGAGGGAAAGAAGGGAAGGTTCTTGTGCTTTAATGGTTTTTTCTTAAACTAGGTGTTGAAATATTGATCATATTTTATTTATATATCATATAGCATTTCTATATTGTTGTTGGGTAGTATACTTTCCTATGTGTATATTATAATTGAATATATCTTTAACATTTCATTATTCATGAACAACAAGATCTTGGTGATAAAGTAAAAATATAAATTTTCAATTCCAAATTCCAATCAAGCAACCACCAGATTTAATTCAGAGCATGAGCACTGTTTCGTTATTTCTTTCCCTAATTGATAATCATTTTATAACACCATATTTGATTCTTTTACATTTATTTTGAGATTATCATTACATTAACTGGTCTTATTTGACAAAAATGTCATCATAGCGATTGGCAATTGTTCTTGCATATAAATGTTTAAAGTTCCGTTAAAAAATCTCACTTACATTTTAAAATGTAAATAATATTTCACAAAGATATTTATAAATTAAGTACTTTCAAAGTAATTTTGGTAGAAAAACAAAAAAAGAATTATGTCACCAGAAGTTTTTCTGCTTATTAAGGTGAATTTAATTGACTTGTTTAACATTAGATACACTGCATTAGGTAGATAAAAAGAAAATACAGTATTATGCTATATATTGCTGCTAACAATGATTAAAAATATTCTATTGATTGTCTAAAATATATGAAGTATACTGTCCCCTTAATGACCAGCAATCTTTTAAAGGCAGTACTTGTAGAAACAGAAAAAATATAATTAATTTAGTATCAAAATACTTTGTACCAAATTAAATCAAATAAATGTAAATATTCTGTTAAAAAAAAACTACCAGGATAAACCTTGTAAAATACAAGTTTACTTTTAAATAATAACTGCCTGTACCAAATAAAAACTGCCTATACTTCATGCTTTGCTTTATTTAACATTATCTTTCCTAAATCTTTGTGTTGATATGTACTAAACTTTGAAAATGCATTTCAGCCTTGTCCCAGGCCACATCTCATGGTGAGAGACCTCTCTTGCCCTACTTCTGCCTCTTTACCTCTCTCCTCTCATGGTCCAGTTTAGACTGCCAGCCATGTTCAGCCTAGACTGTTCATTCTGACTGTTCTCTCCCCTCCCCTTTCCCTCATCTCTCTTTCTGACAGAGAGAGAGAGAGAGAGACAGAGAGACAGAGAGAGACAGAGACAAAACAAAGTGAAAGTTTAAAAATAATACATCTTATTTTATATAACACCTAGCCCTTGGGGAGGAAAAGTATGTCAACATTGCAGAGCATTTTCTAACATGTCTTATACTGGTACATTAGTTTCACCTAGTTTTCATTTCCCCTCCTTTGTAGACAATAGGGAAATAAACATATGCAATGTTATGAATGGTTTAAAAACTAATTTACAATGCAACATTAGTAAAAGGAAAAAGAATGTTTTTAGTCTATAAAGATTCTGGGCAAGAAATATTCTGTTTCTCTGGTAAGTGGTACCTGTTGCCTAAAGAAAAATCTATATATTGTAATAATTGAATGATAACAATTAAAAAAAAAGAAAGTGAAAAAGAAAGAAAATGTTTCTTGTAGTTGAGAAGTAAGCCTTAAGTATAATGAGGTCAGTAGGCAAGTAACAGGATTTTTAGTGGACAAGATATTAAAGTAATATTTCGGGTGTGGATGGATTTCATGCCTTAATATGCAGTGGATTGTTTTTACCCCTGAAATTATATAACATACTCAGATACTTTTATTGTTCTAGTAATTGATCTGCACTGTCCAGTAAGGAAGATAAATTTGCTTTAATTTACTTTTGTTTTCTCGACCAGCTATTGAAACACAACTGTTAGAAAGTGATAATGACAGTGCTTGCGTCTGTAGGCAAAACAAACATATAAAAAATTTTATAATCTCTGACCATTGAATATCTTCAAGTCTAAAAGAAAGTGGAAGGAAGATAAAATGTGTGTTATATAATTAGTATAATGTTTAGCAGTGTCTAATACCAAAATTTAGAATCCTAGAGCTGATAAACACCTTCAGCAATGTAGGAGGATACAAGACTAACTCAAAGAAATCAGTCGTCCTCCTATACACTAAAAATAAAAGGGCTGAAAAAGAAATAACAGAAACATCACCATTTATAATAGCTGCAAATAGCATTAAATACCTTGGAGTAAATGTAACCAAAGAAGTAATAGATCTATTTGACAAAAATTTTAAATCACTGAAGAAAGAAGCTGAAGAGAATATCAGAAAATGGAAAGCTCTCCCATGTTCCTGGATTGGTAGGATCAACATAGTAAAAATGGCAATTCTACCAAAAGCAATCTACAGATTCAATCAATGCACTGCCCATCAAAATCCCAACACAATATTTTATGAACCTTGAAAGAACAATACTCAGCTTCATTTGGAATAACAGGAAAGCCAGGATTTCCAAAACAATTTTGCTCAACAAAAGAACATCAGGAGGCATCACCATCCCCGACTTCAAGTTATACTATAGAGCTACTGTAATAAAAATAGCTTGGTACTGGCATGAAAACAGACTTGTTGATCAATGGAATTGAATTGAGGATCTGGGCATTAACCCAAAAACCTATGATAACCTGATCTTCGAGAAAGAGGCCCAAAGTATTCAGTGGAAAAAGGATAGTATATTTAACAAATGATGTTGGCATAGCTGAATGGTAGTGTGTAGAAAAATGCAAATAGATCTAAGCCTGTCACCCGGCACAAAACTCAAATCTATGTGGATCAAAACCTCAACATAAACCCAGCCATATTGAGCTTGATAGAAAAGAAAGTGGTAAATACCCTCCAACAAACTGGCACAGGTGACCTCTTTCTAAATATAACACCAGTGGCACAAACACTAAGACCAACAATCAATAAGTGGGATCTCCTGAAGCTGGGAAGCTTCTGCAAAGCCAAGGACACTGTCAATAGGACAAAATGACAGGCTACAGAATGGGAAAAGATTTTCACCAACCCTACAAGTGATAGAGGACTGATCTCTAAGGTATATAAAGAGCTCAAGAATTTAGAGCTCAAAACCTTGAATAACCCTATCAAAAAATGGGGTACAGATCTAAAAAGAGAATTCTCAGCAGAGGAACTACGAATGGCTGAAAGGCACCTGAAAAAGTGCTCTTCATCTGTAGCCATCAGAGAAATGCAAATCAAAACAACTTTAAGATACCACCTAACACCTGTTAGATTGGCTAAGATAAAAGGCACAGATGACAGCCTATGTTGGAGAGGATGTGGAACAAGGGGAACACTCCTCCATTGGTGGTGGGAGTGTAAGCTTATTCAGCCATTTTGGAATGCAATATGGCGGTTTCTCAGAAAATTGAGAATCAATCTCCCTAAGGACCCAGCAATACCACTTCTGGGTGTATACCCTAAAGAGGTACATTCACACTCCAAAGGTATTAGCTCAACTATGTTCATAGCAGCATTATTTGTAATAGCAAGAACCTGGAAACAACATAGATGCCCCTCAACTGAAGAATGGATTAACAAACTGTGGTACATCTACACAATGGAATACTACTCAGCAGTAAGAAAAAATGATATCCTAAAATTTGCAGGCAAATGGATAGATTTGGAGAATATCCTCCTCAGCGAGATATTACAAACCCAGAAAGATAAGCAGGGGATGAACTCACTCCTTAGTAGACTCTAAACTAAAAAGCAAAAAGCAATTCATGTCCAAGCTGCAAACACAAACACCGAACAGCTTGGGATCTGAAACATCTTGGACTGGCACCTTGGATCCCACTCCATCCAGAGGAACACCTGACCCAGTCTTGATATTGAGGTGAGGAAACTGGATCTGCCACGAGTGGAGGCTGAACTGAGCAATATTATGACATTGGGACCTTCTGCCCTTCCTGGGAGGAAATAAAGAGATGTGGAGAAGAGAGAGTGACTGGAAGGTGTGGGATGGGAAAGGGAGGTTGAACAAGGATATACACAGATAAAAAATATGACTTTATTCATAATAAAAATTAAGATAATATAAAAAAGAAGAGGTAGGAGGGAAAGGGAGTTTGAACAAGGGGATATACATGGATAAAAACATAAAACTTTATACATAATAAATAAAAAAGGAAAAAATTTAGAATCACCAGGAATACTGGGAGGCAGGTCACTAGGTAGATATACCTAAAAAGAATTATCTCCAATATTTTAATGAACACTCATCTTAATTGTGGATGGGATCATTTTTTTGGCAGGGGATCCTGGACAATGTAGAGTATAATAAGACTTTGAAAATGTGTCCACTGTTCACTGTTTCCTGATTATGAATGTAAATGACCATCTGCTTGAAATGCCTGATGCTTCACTCCACTGCAATGATCTATCTGCACCTTAAACTGTTCAGTTGCTTTTGCCAAAGTATTTCATCAGAACAACAGTGAAAGAGATTGAGACATTGAATGCAATAACATTACTGCTGATGGCAAAAGCTTTCAAGCAAACAAGTTACTTGAAACTACTTTAATGTCTCTTCTTAAATTTAGAGTCATCAAAACCAAAAAGAAATACATCAGAAAATCCAATACTTCCAAACACTGATATTGTAGAAGAAAACAAAGTTTTCTTAATTTGTGTGCCCTTTCTACTGCAAATGACATCCTTTTGTTCACTTTCTTGATTAGCAATCCTCATAGTATTCTATTCAGAACTGCAAGTTGCCAGGCAATTATTTTCATCAGAAGTTGAAGAGTAAGATTATGCTGTCAGAAAATCTCAGAATACTGCATTAGTCCCAATTAGCAATTATTACCTGATAAGTATTTCAAAAAGCCCCAAATGCTAAAATTATAGTTATCTGATGGACAAAACCCATCTCTTTAAAACTTATTGAATTATAATATAGACTACTTTGATTGAAAGAATACAAAAGAACATAAAACATCAGCTAAAGCAAAAAAAGAAAGAAAAAGAACTAGAAAAAGATAAACCAAGGGGAATGTCAACTCTGCCACCAAAAGAAAGGAAATTGTACTCATAAAAATGAGCTCATGATCTATATTTTACCAACTTGTGACTAGACAATTGAACTCTGAGGCTATTTTTTTTCTTTCCAATATTGTCTCTGCAGCTGTTTATTAGTGGATATGATAGGATTTTCTGACTATTCTATAAAGAATTTAACCCTCGTTCTCTTCAATATACCTTTTCCAATTATTTTTTTCTTCATTATTAAATTTTTAAAATTATTATTTTATAAACAGGTGATTATGAATCCTTTGTTATCCAACCCTCAATTATCATTTTGAGTTTTTGATAATCATATTTCTGGCTTTTGTGCATCACCATCATATCATGGGCATGTTACAACTTTTGTTAATAATGCAAGAAATAGATCCCAGTAACAAAATTACCCAGTAGAAAATGAAGAAATTGAAAGTGTGGAGAGTATCTGATGCATAACAAATGCTGAACTAAAATGTAGGTCAAGCTATAATAAAAATGTGTTCTTCAAATTTCCACATATAATTTTTGCTCATATTTTGTGTGTAACATTTCTAAACTATTCAAAAACACCACCAATAATATAGTGTGATAGTGCCTGTTTCACAGTTGACAGGATACTTTGCTGGCCTGTGTGACTCATGCCAACAGTGGCTGAGGACACAGCAGCAAATGTATCTACCATGAGAACTCTGGAATGCAAACATCTACAATTGCATAGTAGATGTTTCTAATTATTTCAGTATAATGCAGTCTGTATATTCTAGTCCAAAATAAAATATAGCATGGACATTTTTAATAAACACATAAAACTCAAATTGAGAACTGTGTGAGTATGGACAGCCAGTATTGCTAGAAAACTCAAGAAAAATTCTGTCTTAGTTATTCTTTGTTTTGAATATGATTTAAAATTAATGTTTTCTTCCCCAAATATTTTGTGTGTGTGTTCTTTCCCTATGACATCTTTGAAGTTGCTCTTTCCTTGACATTTGAAATCACCAGAACTAGTGTTTCAAGATATCCTTACAGAAGCTATTCAGTCCTTTGTAATTCAGTCTCAGAATTATTCAGGGTCACATACCTGGCAGCAGATAGACTGAAATAGGCACAAAGTTATGCAAACATAAAAACTGTAGACATAAACTTGGACCATTAATAGAGGAAAAGTAAAAGAATCACAGACATTTTTTTTAAAATGCTACTTTGCTCTATATTCTATCTATAATTCACAGCTGTACTCCAGGTAGGTAACCTATTGATATCAATGTTATGCTTTCTACTGTGACTTCATTTTTGTCCATTATGAGCAAATGTTTACCTTTCCCACATCATGTTCTAAAATTTGACTCCATCATCCATGTAAAAGTATTTACTACCAATTACTGTGTCAATAGAAATAGGAAAAAAGAGAATAAATAACTTATTTTATAACCTTATGTCTATTGTTTAGGGAGATTCTAAAATATAAAAGAAGTCTAGAATATACATGAATGTACAAACAGGATAAATGGAATACTAGCCAGAATATAAATTACACGTCAATGAATCATTTGATGAAATTTAAGCAGATAATTAAAATTTATTTCATTATTTAATCAAAAAGAAGACCTAGGATAAATTGAATATTCAGAGCAGAATATCCAAACATTTCCATGGACAAGCTTAAGAAGAAATATTTATGTTCTACTTTTCCCCAAATTCGTATAACACAGGCACTCTTACATTATTGTTGTAATGGGTTTGCACAGTTCAATTAAAAAAATAGATTTGATTTCACTATTCATGATTTGAATATAAAATGAAGAATAAAATTAATCTCCGATTTGAAGGATTATGCAAGAGTAGCAGATAGTCACCTGGTGTTTGATAAAGTATACAGTGGATCTTGTCCTGTGTGTGAGAAGAAGGAAGAGAAGACTAGAAGATATCCTACATAAAAAGAAGTCAGCATTCCCTTCTGGTGGCTGAAAGTGCAAGAATATAACAATGCAATGCATGACTGTCTAGCCAAAAGGATCAGACATATGTTCATAGAAGAAAGAGCCTTGTCCCAAAAGATTACGTCCCAGTATTTGGGGACTTTAGTCAAGGCCGTAAGTAGACATTATGTCAGCATATGTGAATTGATTAACAGAAGCATAACTAAAATAATTCCTGTTCATGTGAAGATTTCCCCTCTGAGACTATTATCAGATGGTTTCAATAATGCTTCATAAGAAGTAAAATCAGCTTGAATAGAGCAATCTTTCTGGCACAGAAGGCATTTATTCATATTTGTAATAGCATCCTTTGCTTTTCTTTCAGCTGTCTACTACTTTTTATCATTTCAGTAGAGTCTTTGTTTAATAAGCCTTGTATGAATAGTCAGCCTAAGCTAGGGAAAAATGAAGAAACACGTTTCAATTTCCTATAGCAAAATCCCTGAGAGAGTTGAGAAAAGGTACATGCAAAACTTGGATATAGGGTGGGTCATAGACCCTTTACCTTTTTATCTTAAAGTGTTGATGAAGTTTATTTAAAGGGAATCATTAGCATATTGTTAAATGAATAGAGAAAGTAAAAGGAGAGAAACAAGAAATAAAGAAAGAAGGAAGAAAGGAAGGAAGAAAGAAGGAATAAAACAAAGCAAACAAAAAACAACAGACCATTAAGACGCCCAGAGGGTCACACCTCATTGGTTAGTTTGCTAAATTCAGTCTAATCTCACGGGCAGGAAGCTGTGTTTCAGTAACCTCTAATGTGTATTTTAATATGATGAACCTAAAGTTATCCTTATATTTTCTGTGGATAAAACCATGAGCCTGCGTGTTATTGATGCCATGCTATTTAATGATAGGAATATGACTAACTTTCATCTCTGTGGTGTTGCTAAATCACCCTATGTCAAGTTCCTCAACCCCAGATTACAAAAATACAATGATAAATAACAAGGACAGTAAATAGACAGTTGTATGGCTGACTGAGCAAGTCAGTGCTTTGCAGTCATTGTTTAGTAATGGTTTTCTTCTCCCATCAGTGATCACAAGACCTAGAGAAATGAGGTTGACAGCAGGAGGGAGGCACAGTTAACTATGCAGAACAGTAACCAAGCTTCCTACAAAATGGGAAGCAGTGAAATCTAGCACTGCTACAGGCTTGATAGAGCTCTAGGAACACTGTGTTTCTAAAGATCCTAGGGCCAGTGGAACTGAGCTACAATCCTCAGAATATTTTAAGCAGCTGAATAGGACACAAACATTTACATTTCAATAAAGGATTGAAAGCTTATAAATCTACCCAATAGTATTTTCTTTTTAATGATTTTGCAGGCTGAAAAAGAGAGAGAGAGAAAGAGAGAGAGAGAGAGAGAGAGAGAGAGAGAGATAATACATATCTGTTTAATGTGTCAGGCTAATTTCTATCATTTCTAATTCTACCCATGCTGGGTATTAAAGTAGAAATAAGAAATTCTTGACCAGTAGTCATTCAATATATTTTTCCAACTGTGTGTAGGACTTTGTGTGAGTTTTCTCATCTGTGTGGTCATCTTAGCTGGTGTTTATATTGTTCAGGTCTTTATTAGACTACTACACTTTTAGGATTTCATGGGTACATCATTCCTGTCTATATAGAAGTCACAAATGTGTAATTAAGTCCTAGACCTGTTACAATCTGGCCCTCTTCTCTAATGCTGAGCCACAGGTGAAGGGGTTTTTGTGGTAGATGTTTCCACTGGGGTCGGTTATCATATCATTCCTTGTGCTCAGCATTTTGACCAGTTGTAGTTTCCTGTGGTGATCTTCTGAAAAAAGATTTTTTGCTGAATATTTTTTGTAAAAATATAGTTTTCAAGTATGTTCTTATTTTATGGTACTGGGAGACTATTGGTTAGATTTGGGAAAAATGTAATTAATTCATAAAAGGTTTTTGTATTATACATCATTCTCATTTAATTTCCAATCTTTTTGAGTCACTTTTCTAGGCCCTACTTTTTGAGAAAATTTTACTTAACTTTTCAAATTATTTTTCAAAAATTATATTTCATATTCTGTAGATTGTAGTAAAAATATAATGAAATAATTTTTTTACATTGTGTAAATTGGTTTTTTTTGCAAATTGTTTTGTGTATGATTCCAAAGGCAAGACTGATGGTCCAATACCAAATAGTCAGCCTTGAAAATATACTTATCAATAACGATATACATATACATCATGTACAGGTACTTACATGTACTTAGGAATACACACATAAGCATATGTATTCAGTCAATAAAAATTAGTGCAACATGATATGAGTTTGAAATAAAGCAAGTAGTATGGTGAGGGATTGAAGGGACAAAATGGAAAATATAAATGTACTTATAAACTCAAGAATAAAAAAGAAAATTAAGAAACAATGAGAGACACTCAAAACACAAACCAGGTATTTCCATAGATTTTAATATATACATTATTTTACAATGCTAAAATATTTATGCTTAAAAATTGACAATAATATATAAATTGTTAAAAGTAATGACTTGTATAAGCATTTCTACAATAGTCATTTACATTTATTTAGAGTGTGTGTGTGTGCATGTGTTCATATGTAGGCACACTGATGTCATGACATGTATATGGGAGAAGGTCAGTATCAATTTTGATTCTTTTCCTTCTTGTCCCATGTGGTACTCAGAAATCTATTATAGGTTCTCATGGTTGGCACCATGTGTTTGACATGCTGAGATTCCTGTAAGGCTTCAATCATTCTTTGCAATTTTGAAATTATAAATGTCAGTGTGATGTGAAAACATCTTTACACATTTACTAAAATAGTAGCCCTATTTAAATTATTCAGCTTTAGTTTTAAATTTGATCTTTGACAAACTTGTATATGTTTCTATGTGTTTATAATCCATCAATGACTATTATAAGAAATTAAAAGTTGAGAATCTCATTTAAATACTGTTACTATTTTTGTCTTGCCCCTAATATATTTCCTTTACTGATATGTCATCTTCCAAGATGTGTCAGACAACAGTTTAATGCACAGATCAATTATGTAAGAGTTATTTATTTAAAAGATGACTGCTAGTCAATTATCCCCTGAACTCCTTACTAAACATACAGTAATGAGAATGACACAACAGCTAAGTCATCTTTGACATTTCAAGGTTAAAATAAGATGCTAACTCTGGAAGCACAGTTTGTTTTTGCTAAAATATCTTATTAATGATACTAACATAAACAATTTATTAAAATTCTGAAAACTAACAACTGACATGACCTGCCCTTAACATTGTCTCTGTTAGTGATTAATAGAGACTAATGACTTATGGCTAGAACTATATTTAAATTATTTCACATCATGATAAAATGGAATTTAAACTAAATTCCCTCTTTAAAACCTTGAATAGATCACATTTTCCAGTATTTTAATTAATGAAGAGTTAATTATTACTTGATTGTGTGTCTCATTGATAAGTATCGGTTTTGTTTTGATTTGATTTTTCTTTTAAGTCAAGGAAAAATGCCACCATTCTTAGAGTGCTAGTGTTATGTGGTGATGATTTGATTTGTACAACAGAAGATGTGTCCCAGTTAAATTCCTTCTACAATGCAAAAAACTATGGCCAAAGTAACAGAAGAGAGGAAACAGTGTAGCAAAGGATAGAGAAGCAAAGTAATGGAGGAGAAGAGAGGAAAAAGATCCATGTGGCTTAGAAATTAAGGATGAAAGTTTTGGGGAAATTAAGCCCTGATTCTATCTAGCCTCTAGTCCTATTGTTTCTATAGTAAAGAGAATAGAGAGTGAATGCATAATTTTTCACTTTCTCTCTTGCTGTCAGCTACCTTTATCTCTTTCACCTTTAAATATCTCTGCCTTGGGAACTGTGCCTCCACAATTTCATGTTTTTACGTCAGTAAACATCAAGATAGTCTCCCACGTACATGTTTACACTTCAGACTCATGCTGATAATTCATTATTAAGAGTTTTTCAAGGTGATTTTTGATTTTCAAGTTTTTCAGATTTTTCAAGTTTTTCTATGTTGTGTTGACAATTTCACCTGCAGACTCTGTACAAAGCTGGATAGACATAAACAGTAAAATTCTCATTTGCTGTTTCTTTTCCTGGGTCACAGCAAGCAATTTCAACACTTATGATTACAGTGTAAGATGAATAGTGTACAAATATGTATTGTATCAGCACCAGAGAATATGCTTTACATGGTCACATAAAGCATCTACATAATCATAGCAGAAGCTTCATTAATCACTTCACAAAACAGAAACATCTAGAGTTTGAATATAGCCATCTCCAATTAGATTAAAATTATATGTACACAAAGAACAGTAATTAATATTATTAACATATAGCTGTAACTATTAACACCACAAAAACCATTTGGAAATGCAAATGTGTTTATTAAGAATTTATACAATTCTAGAAGCTATAAAAATCTAAAGTTGAAATATTTGATTACCCAAAAATTATATATATTTTTCTTTTTAATCAGTAAGAAGACAAATGTTTCCATTTTCACTTTATTGGTACTTATATGTGAATACTCAAGTAAAGAAATGAGATAAATATATAATATTTATTACTTAAATGGTACATATAAGTGGCTGAAGAGCTGTGGAATAGTACACCAGAGAATTAGTAAGCCATACTTTATTACATGAAGATGGATGGACCTATGATCAACTATGTGAAAGCCAGACACTAGTCTCTGGGACTATGCTTTTGTAACTATAAATATTTGTCACTGTAACTATTGCTTTAATAAATTACTGATTGGCCAGAAGGCAGGCAGAAAGTATAGGCAGGGTTACGTGACAATGAGAGCTATGGAAGGAGAAGAGTAGACATAGATGCTAGCCAGACTCCAAGGAAGGAAGACTAGAACACTGATCTGAGAAAAGATAGCAAGCCACATGGAGAAACATGGATAATAATCAAGGGTTGGTTTAAGAGTAAGAGTTATCAAATAATAAGCCTGAGCCATAGGCCAAAGTGTTTATAGTTAATACAAGCTTTTGTATGATTATTTGGGATTAAATGACTATCAGATTGGCCAGGTGGTACATAGAACCTTCTGACTACACACTAGTATTAAATAAGTTGTCTTTTAAAAAACTAAAAAAGGAAGGAAAATAAAAAGAAAAAAAACCTTAGTAGTAGATCACAATGTTGTTATTTCCTGGAATGTGCTGGTGTTCCTGGAAAATTCTGGTTAAATGAACATTTAAAGACTTTTAGTTTGGCATAGATCCAGAAATCAACTTCTTATTTATAAGCAGGTATCAGAGATGGTGAAAAAAATTGGCTGAAAATGAACTAAAAGCTATCAGTCAAAGTACAGCTATACTAGAAAAAATGTATTGAGAAAACACAAGGTAAATAAGTCACGGAACAGTGAGTGAAATTACACGTTGAAAATAAATTTAGGTAATATAAATATTAATGTATTTCAGACAAGAGAGACTATTAAATCATATCATCAATCATGAGAAAAGTAAATCTTTAAAAAGATGCTGAAGAAATATTATTAAGAAACTGAGAATAAACTAAATGTTTTGGAAAATAATTTTCTTTAAGTTGTATTCCAATTATGCACAAAAAGAACTTTATGGTTTTGCTAAGTGGTCTTTGACTCTTAGATGAAGAATTTTCAGCCAGAACCCAGATGAGAAATGTTTATTAAGTTTGTATAAACATTTTTATATAGAGATTATGTGTATTATATTTTTTTCCTGAAAACATACATATAAATCTTGTTCTAAAGCTAAGAAGGCTGTTGTTTGGAGTTCATGAAATTACTATTAATAAAAACAATGACAGGCTCATGAGAGAGAGTAAGATTTAGTTCAAAGAAAGGTTTGGAGGAAAGAAAGGGAAGAGAGAAGCATTGTATTTTTATTATACCATAAAAATACTCACAAAAAACAATACGATGCTGAAGATTTAATGTACTACTTACATCTTTAACATTTGTGAAATCATACCTCAAAACAGGAATAGTGTATATGTTTTAGTCATTTATGTTTTGTTTTAGATGATACCTTGGTAAAAAAAAAATTTTACCCAACACAAGTGTCAAGAGTCTGTATGGTGTGGCTTTAGTAGCTTCAGAAATGACATAGTTTATAGGGGTCAAACAAAAGGTAGTAGAAATGATTGTCGTTTTATTTTCTCAGATTAATTATAGTATAGTTTCATTGTTAAATCTTAGGTGATTGGAAAATAAATGGCATGTACTGTAAATATCCTCTGAACTACAAGTTCTGCAAATTGACATTAGAGTATGAATTTTTCATCTTGACAGCTTCCCACAGGAACTATGCTGCCCCAGAATTTCATTAAAGAAGACAAGAATGAGTATGGTCAAACAGCAAGAATTAACCAACATGTTTATTTTTTGTAAATCTTATTATTTATTATATCTATTTCCCCCAGATACTCTGAAACATTTTAACCACAAAAGTTAAGAATTTGTCTCTGGGATATAGGTTAATTTCAGTTTTATAGAAGGCATGTTTAGCCTTGGTAACATATAAAGTGGACATAGATTTTTAACCATAACAGACAGAAGTTGGGGCATCTATCATGAGTTTATAGTACTTCTCTGCTAAGGCTACAATTGAAGTTTGAGACTATTAAGGAATACATGTGACCATTTTTTCAAAAACAAAAATGAAATAAAACAAAAGATGTCTCCAAATACCAGTAGTAATGTTACAATTTTCAAAGTGGTAGGATAGGGAATAAATTAAATAAATAATTGTTACTTAATTTGTAATATTTTTGTTTCATTTTTTTATTTAAAAGTTTATTTATTTTTACATACCCACCACCGTTCTATTTCCCACTCAATATCCCCTCCCCCATCTACTCCTCAAAGTGGATAAGGCCTCCCAAGGTGTCAAAAAAGTTTGAGACATCAAGTTGAGGCAGGACCCAGCCCCTCGGCCTGTATCTTTTAATGTAGAAAATAAACAGTTGCACTTACAGCAAGTAGCCTTTTAGGGCACAGATGTAAAAGTAGCAGTTCAACATCATTTTTGACAGTGAATGTCTCTGCTAGTTAAATTCCATGGCTAATATTTCAGTTAACGTTGACTGTAGGAAGTCTCAAATCACCAATAGCATCACAAATACACATTACATACAGATGTGTGTTATAGTGAAATGAAGAGAATAAAGATAAGGCATTTTTACATATTGTAAAAGCATAGGAAATATCTGAAAAGGAAGCAAGAGCCCTCTTGTGTTGCAGAATGAAAAATTCCAAAGAAAAGTAAACCTTTCTGTAAAGTATTCTTTATTTTATTTTGAAAGAGGGAATAAACACAACGGGCATAAAGAATACATCGTGGCTCAGGACATATAGGCTTAAGAGAATGGTAAAATAATTACAGAAAAAAATGCTAGGGCTGAATCCCAGACTATGATTCTGATACTGTTTCATTGTATTAGTTAACACTGTAGAGCTTAACGATAGAAAAATCCTTCCTTCTGGATCTTCTATAATTCTATATGAAACAGTCATTTCAATGCTACTCTAGAGGAGATAAATTGAATATAGAACAATTAACTTTTGTTCAACTATTTAACATGTCTTCAAAGCAGAGAGAGAAATTAAGATTTGTATGATCATATTAGATGTTCTTTATATCTGCATATAGTAACAATAACTTAATTGCATGTATTCTTCCAGATTTTGCAGGGTGGGGCTATTGAAATGATACACTGAAACACTACTAGTATGCTGGTTTTGAGCTGCAATTATAGGAGTGATTAGTTCCAGCATTTGTGATATAATCTGCTGATACTTCGATTCAAACTGTATCTCCACTGCCTTCTGTTCAGATCAGTTTTCCTTTCTTCTGAGACATTTTCCCCAATAATACACTCACATTAACTATCTGATTACAGCAATCAACTTCACAGTCACCTTTTGAGAACTCAAACTCAAGTAGAATTTCTCAATAGTAATCATGATTTGGAGTCTTCACAAATCTGGCCTCCTTAACCTTGCAATGGCTTACTCTTATTTGCTTAAGATGTTTATTTATGCAACCTACAGAGTATACTTATCCTGTTGTTGTGTTCTGTTTTGGTCTTCCAAAATTTATATGCAGGATTTCTTCTTTTCATTGATGTTTTACACTATGTTTTTCTTTTTTTAAAGACAATATTTATTATGTGCTTCGTTTTTATTTTTTATTATTATTTGGTAATTTTACATCATGCAACTCATCAAATTCAGTTATCAGTCCTTTCAGTTCCATACCCACTCTTATGATCTCCCCATTTCCAAAAAACCTCAGTATTTTTATAATAAACTTGTACTTGTAAAATTTCCCTTGTGATAACTAAGTGTTGTATGGACATAATACAAGTTTCCAGAGAAACGTTGTGATAGTTTCTGGAATTCATGGAATCTACATTACTCTAGTAACATGTTAAATTATGCTGTGATGTAGCATGCATATTGCACAGGTAGTAAAATTTCTCTCATTCTCTCTCTCTCTCTCTCTCTCTCTCTCTCTCTCTCTCTCTCTCTCTCTCTCTCTTTTCTCACTCCACCAAGCACAACAGTTTGTGTTTTGTTAGTCTATAATTGTTTTCTCACTTTCATTTGGCACTAGAAACCTTGTAAAATCCTCACTGAATGGGCATTAACTTAAGTTTTACATTTAACAATTTTGCAATGGAAACAGATATCTCAAGCCACCAGTAGAATTGTCTCACTTTTCTTTGTGTGTTACAAAACTGTGAAAGTAAAAATCAAGTTCACAAGAAACCACAGTTGCCTTCAAGGTGAAAACTGTGATTGTGATCAGTATTCTGCCCATTACTTTCTGTCCCTTCCTCTCATTTAGTTTTGCCTCAGAGTATTCTTTACTTTCTAGTTTGCTCACTGATGCATTTAGAAGCTTTAATATGTTCATCATTTATAGTTTTTAGTCTCCCTAATCAAAGAGAGGAGCAGATTAATCATTCTGTCATACAACAGAAATATCTCCCCTTCCATTATCAAATAAGTTTATGTTTTAGCATCGGGTACCTTTTTCTTTGCAGTCCATCTAGCTGTAATGAAGTGATAGTGAGGAACTAAGAACTGAGATGCTAAATCTTTGGCTTTTATTTTAATGAAAGTTATGCCACTGATATAATGGGCAAAGGACTTAAATTAAACCACTCTTCTTCCTTGTTATAATAAAAGGATTATTGTTCTCTTTGGTACTGGAAAATTCTGTAAATTCATTAGTGAGAGCACATAAAACATTTGGGATCTGCAAAGAAGCTCTGTTCATGATACTATTTTCTGTTTGAGAACTCAGTGATAATGCAAAGGATGTTGACACCTTACAGCCATGTTTTTAGGTCTAATTAATTATAGCTGCATTTTGCCTTCATACTGTCTGAAACCCTGTGGAGAAATGGTATTTTAGGATTTCTGAGTGACTCTCAAATGTGAGAGTATAAGACTGTGATGGCTGTTTGTTGCTGGAGAGCAAAAGACACTTGAGCTATACAAAAGCACACACACACACACACACACACACACACACACACACACTTGCGTGTACTGGGGTCCCTCAGAAATAAAACACTTGGGACATATAGATATAAAAGGGATCTTCAATGATGACAAGAGTGAATTATAACAAAGAACAGTGAAGAATGTATATCAATGAACCATGAGGGAATAAAGAAACACCAACAGATGCAGCTATAGTGAATATATGAGATGTGTTTGTACATTAGCACTGAGCCAGAATATCACAAGGGAAAACTGAAACCCAGATAATTTAACATCTGATAATATTATAATACCTAAACTTTTCAGAAATTATACTCATTAGAGAGGGAAAAAAAAGAAATAAAGACAGTTTGGATTTAACTGAATAAAAACATGAGCTACTTCAAATTATTTTAAGCAATTAAATCTATTCAGAAATGGTTCAATTATTTTCTTTCTGGTACCATGATGAACAGGTATGCAAAAGTAATAAAGAAGTAAATAGATAAAATAAATAAATGTTTTATATTTTGTTCCTCTATTTAGAAAGATTAGTTATATACTTTTAAAAATTAAAGTTGAATGGGAATGTATTAAATTTAGCATCAGTCACCTATTGGAGAAATTACATAATTTCTGGCTTTAGAAAACTCTTTAGCAAAATAGACTCAGGATATTAGAACAGTAAATTACTTTTTAGATATATCAGCAAATACATTAAGAAATGCATTTACCATGTGTTCTGTGTATTCTGGGATAGGAATGAGAGAGAGAAAAAAAAAGAGGAACAGTGAATATATATATATAATTTATATATATGAAATAATGAAAGAATAAATATATGTAAAAGTAGAGAAAAAAAGCAAATTGAACCATTCATTGAGTTAGCAGAAGAAAGGGGGAAAATAAAAGATATTAGTAGATAAATGGTGAAATTGGTAAAATAAATTTGACAAGGTGGCATTGTTCAATTCTGTAATGACTTTTATATATTTTAGTCTTTTTTTTTTTTGTTGAGAGAGCAACTTTTATAGCTCAGGCTAGGAACAACCTCAATATATAGAGCAGCTCATCTTTAGAATGCTGGGACTATCAGTTGTCCTATAACTAGTTTTAAGCAGTGATAAGTCTAAAAGCTAGGTTTCATGAATACTAGGCTAAAAATCCACCAACCAAGCTACAACCTTAGTCCTTCTGTGCACAGATGACAGCTTATGCTGGAGAGGATGCAGAGCAAGGGGAACATTCCTCCATTGTTGGGTGGGAGTGTAAACTTGTACAAATAGCCTGGAATGAAGTACAGTGGTTCTTATAAAACTGGGAATCAATCTTCCCAAGAATCCATCAATACCACTATTGTGCATATACCCAAAGCATGCACAGTCATACTCCAGAGGCATTAGCTCAACTATATTCATAGCAGTATTATTTATAATAGCAAGAACCTGGAAACAACCTAGATGCCCCTCAAATGAAGAATCAATTAGGAAACTGTGGTTCATCTACACAATGGAGTACTACTCAGCAGTAAGAAAAATGATATTCTAAAATTTTCAGGCAAATGGATAGATTTGGAGAATATTCTCCTGAGCAAGGTATCACAAACCCAGAAAGATAAGCAGGGAATGTACTCACTCATTACTGGACTCTAAACAAAAAGTAAAGGACATCCAAGCCACAAACCACAACCACTGAACAGCTTGGGAATCCGAAGCACCTTGGACTGGCACCTTGGAGCCCATTCCTTCCAGTGATGAGTATCTTGATAGAGCAAGCCAATGTGAGGCAGGAAAGAGAGCTCCAAGAATTCACAGCATGCCCCTAGCTTGGCATCCATCCAATAGTGGAGAGGTTGCCTAAACAGGACTTCCTCTAGAATCAAATGAATTACCACCCTAAATGTCATCACAGAACCTACATCCAATAATGAATAGAGGTGGAGGCTGAGATCCATGGCTGAACACTGGGGGAATCTCTTGTTCCAGCTGAGAGTGGGGGAGGAGAGTCTGTATGAGCAAGAGGATATGGATTATGAGAAGTCCTACAGAAATGGCTGGCTGAAGCTCTGGAAAACTCACCAAATCAAGACCAACCACTGGGAAACCATCTGGAAAAGGAGCTAGGCCCTGCAAAAATAGGCGACTATTGATTGGCTTGGACAGTGTGTGAAACCTCTAGGTGTGGGACTGGTACCTTGGAGCCTACTCCCTGCAAAGAAGCACCTAACTCAGTTTTGATATTGGGATGAGGAAATCAGACTTTCCTGGAGTGGATGTGCCATGCTGAGCTGACCCACCTGAAACTTCCTGCACTTTTGGGGAAGGAGATCAGGGGATAGGGAAGGGGGAGAGTGAAGGTTGACTGGGAGGGATTGGGAGGAAGGACGAGAAGGGGAGGAGGGGGAATACATGGGAAAAAAAATTTTTATAAATAAAAATAAAATCTTGATTAAATTAGGCAAACAGTAGATATGGAGACTATGTTTCAATGCTTTGCATGGAAGCGGGAATAGACAAAGCCCTGTCAAAAGTTTCAAAGGAGTCAAAAATATATTTTTTAAATTATTATTAATACATATATGTAAAACATACAGGTACACACACACACACACACACACACACATACACACACACATACACACACACCATACTGTTAAGCAACTAGTATGACTGACCAACCTATCATCCAATTAAGACACTTCATGTAGCCTCTCTCCTAAGCACATGAAGGTCTGGCTTTTGCTTTAGTTTTTTGATTGTCACTTTAGGAAAAACTGAGATACATTTACATAATAAATTACCACAAGATACACACATTGAAATCTTATATTAATTCTTCTATATGGTATTGTTCCACTTTAAACTCTGACCTGAAGTTAACATTTTGTTCTTCAAATTCATGTCTACTGCTCTGACTCTGCCTGAGCTCAGACTTACAAATTCATTGGAATGACGTCAGCATTGTGTGCTGGCTAGTTTCATGTGCACCTGTTGCTACTTAGAGTCGTTTTTGAAAGAAAACATCAGTTGAATAAATTCTTCCACCAGTTTTGATTGTGAGTAAACGTGTGGTGCATTTTCTTGACCGAATATTAATGTGGGAGAGCCCAACCCATTAAATACATTTGCATCATTGGGCTGATGGTCCTAAGTGCTATAAGAAAGGAAGTCTAGGAAGTTATGATGAGCAAGGCAGTAAGAAGCAGTCATCTGTGCCCTCTACATCAGCTCTTGTCTCCAGGTTCTTTCATGCTTCATTTTCCATCCTGTATTTCCTCAGTGATAGACTGAGTTGTGTAACTATAAGCTGAAATAAAACTCCTTTACTCTAAGTCATTTTTCCTTTATTATGGAGTTGTGTCATGGCAATAGAAACCTTAAGTCACATAACAAAGGCAACATGATATTGAATCATATATCCTAACATCTGTTTTGCTTCGTCTCTATACAGTAAATGCAAACCTAGAAATATAAGCCTTCAACCCCCTTCTCTCTCTCACTCCATCACTTACTTACTCTTACGCATTTTTGGTTGCTTATGGGTACAAGTTAATGTCATTTCTTGCCTATGATTTAGAATAATCTCCTGCCCATTTCCCTGGGTTTTTTTTTTCCTTTCTTCTCTTTCCATCTTTCAGTCTACTTCTAAAGGAGAAGTGCAGAGTGTGAACACACAGTGATCATAGGATTTCTCCAAGAAAAGCCTTCAGGTGACCCTTGTAAATAAGTGTTAAAGGTCTGAGTTAGAAACCCTATTACTGGACACCTGCACTTTGAAGACAAATCTATTTTAACACTCTTTGCCCATTGTTATCCATTCAACTATGCAAGCCACAAAGCCATCTTAGCTTATATGTTCTAACTATTCTTTTATGATTTTAAATTTGTTTATAAATGTCTGATTATGTTTATCCATTTCCTTGAAATAAAATAAAATGTAGGTATAAGTTGTAACTGACAGCAGATATTTGTACATTGTTATGCTTCCCAAATATGCAAATTGTGTATTTGATTTACAAGAGAAAAATTCAATTTTAAATTATGTACGTTTTAATTAAGATTTACTTTTTCAGCCATACAAAGAACAATTTATAGATTTAAAGACATCTTTATTTTTATACTCCATTTAAACAATATATATTCATATGATTAGATGCTCATTTTAGCTTTGCAACTGTTTTTTGATTATGTAAGCGTTGGTGGTAAAATCCAATAAGTTTATGATTCCTTTTATTTACTCCCATAAATATTTGGAATACTTTCTCTCCTGGGTTACAACACTATTCTTCCTTATGTGCTTAAGTTTACTAAATATTGATATTTTATTTTCTTTTTATTTATTTACACTTTAGTACAACTTTCTGAGTCCAAAAAATATAATGAATTTTGGTTGACTGTCTAAAATCAACAGATAATATATGTATACTTTCAGGCCTTCTTAGAAGACAATATTTGTTAATATTTATTTTCCTAAATACATTCAGTTTTTGTGGAATGTTCTTACAAGATTAATTGATGTTTAATATGTCTCTGTGACTTTTTCCAGACATTGAAATGGTGAAAAGCAACACTTTTTTTTCTTTTTCAATGCAAATCTTTTTAATTTCATACAATTCCATTTGTCAGTTGCTCTCCCCACCCAGAGTTATTGAAGTTCTTTGCAGAATGTGAGCTATTGAAGTTCTTTGCAGAATGTCCTTGACTGTGCCTGTGGAGAGATCTGATTTGATGGAGGTACTTTCCAAATCTGTGTGCAAGAGAGCTCTTGGTAGAAAAAGGAGACCCATCAGAGCCGTTTGTGCCATGCTTAGTGCCTTTGTATGTATGGTACACTTGTCATAGCATTTGCGTTTGGGGGGCAGAGGACAACTCTATAAACTTGGGTCTCTCTTTGCTTCTTTCCATGTCTTCCAGGGATCAGATTCAGGCCATGGAGCTTGTATTTACTTATTTATTTATTTGATTTGCCAAAGAAATTTATTTTTTTTGTATTTATCAAAAAAAACAGTAAAAAGAATTTAAAATGCGGAAGAGTTAACAATAACTATACAGAGGATAAGAATCATAAGCATGGCTTATCAAGGGAAGAAATACAAATAAGATTGCTACACATATATTTATTTTGTGTTCAGCTTTCCCTCTGAATTTTTTTTTCCATCCCTGTATATCCTTATTCAAGGTCTCTTCCCCCTCCCAACACATCTGGTCCTTTTTCTTCTCTGCAACTCCCTATCCCCTCCCGGGGCAGGGAGCAGACAGTCCTATGGTCCCACTGACCCAATAATGCTTGGATCAGTCTTCACTCCTGGCCAAATCCAGTTTTGTCCCCCCTCCCTCAAGAGTGAGTCAAGTGTTCCTATAGTTGGACTGGGGTTTGAAGGTCAGTCCAGGAAGTTTCTGATCCGAAGCTGTTCAGTGGTTGTGGTTTGCAGCTTGGGCATGCTTGATTTTTTTCTTGTTTGTTTGTTTAGAGACCACTAGTGAGTGAGTACATCCCCTGCTTATCTCTCTGAGTTTGTGATACCTCGCTTAGGAGGATATTCTCCAAATCCATCCATTTGCCTGCGAATTTTAGGATATCATTTTTCTTACTGCTGAGTAGTATTCCATTGTGTAGATGTACCACAGTTTGTTAATCCATTCTTCAGTTGAGGGACATCTAGGTTGTTTCCAAATTCTTGCTATTACAAATAATGCTGCTATGAACATAGTTGAGCTAATACCTTTGGAGTGTGAATGTGCCTCTTTAGGGTATACACCCAGAAGTGGTATTGCTGGGTCCTTGGGGAGATTGATTCTCAATTTTCTGAGAAACCTCCATATTGTATTCCAAAGTGGCTGAATAAGCTTATACTCCCACCAACAATGGAGGAAAATGGATAACTTAGCAGAGTAAAATCCACTTGCATTAGGAGCCTGACATGCCCTAAATAGCAATTATCTCATCATACAGAATGTATATATATAAAATCATAAGACCTATGTTTCACTTTAGGCTGAGATCTATGATTAGCTGATCTGAAGACTAAGAGACAGTAAATTTTTGAAATTGTGAAAAGATTTTATACAGCATTGTACTATGAAAATTAACTAAGCTTCTTGAAAATATTGAACCAACCTGATATATAGGAATGTAACAGTCACTTTAGTATTTTATCAATAACAGAAATGTAATGTTGCAATGTTTTAATCTTAATTTAAAGTAACAAGTTACTCTCAGATTTATTCTGAGTCTTTAAGACTTTCAGAATACCCCAAAGATTGAAAAGCAGGTTTTAGCTCATAATTTTTAGGAAATGAAGAACTACATTGTATGAGGGATACCTTTATCTACACATAAAAAACATCTCTTCATAGGCTAGATCATTCTCTAGTTTATTTGGATACTTTGAATATTCTAAAATTAAAACAAGCTTTCATTTACATTTACAACTAAGAAATAATTTATATTAAATATAATTTTAAGATAAAATAAATTACAAACTATGTGCAAAAGCAATTCTTAATTATGTCAAGGAAAGGAATGTTTCCATTCGATAATGTTTTAAAGTTTTGTGTGAATAGTTTGGAAATATTGACATAAAATAGCATACTTAATTTCTCATGCAAGTTTTCTGGCCATAATATATTTGCTACTTCGTCTCTTCCATTTCTGCTTTCTTAATTAGTTCGTTCACACAGATGGAGTTGCATTGAAAATATCCAACAGATTTCCTGACATTAAAAAATGTTAAAACACATTCTTAAGCTTAGTATTTCCAAAAAACAAACCTCAGTTCCAGATATCTTTCATTTATTCCATCCCTGTATAGACAGTCATCAAGTACTTTTAGTGGTTACCTGAAATATAACAAATTTGAAATGCAATCTACTTTGCTTTCTGCAGATAAATGTGGTATTCTTTCCTATTTCTCTCAAGGAAGTAATTACTATGAGACAGTATAAGTGATAGTATTTAACAATTGTATTAATAGGAATCAAGTATAGCACATTAGAATTTAGTGATTCAGAATTTTTTAACTTTCTTTTATTTTTGAATTGATCACATTATTCTCATTCCTTTCCACTCTCAAAACCCTCATATATACCATTCATTGCTCTTTTTCAAATTTATAGTCACTTTTTTTGCTTTAATTGTAATTGCATTCATGTATGTGCATGGAACCATTTGCAAACATGAAAGTACATCACTGAACAATGACAAGATAAATGAAAGCATCTTGACTCCCATATATGCAGAGTCATTACTATCTGCTGTCCAGGGGAATCAGTAGGCAGAAATAATGAAGTTAGATCTTCATCTATGAGTTCTATATGGAAAGTCAGAAAAGCAGATCTTAATGGGTAGGCAGAGTTTCCATAGTCTTCTTGTGAAGTCCTTCAAGAAGAAATTAAAATAATGTCTCTGTTTCTCCTGTTCACTCTCATCCTGCTACAAGGCATATTTTGTTTCTTCTAAACGCTTGCTTTTAAATTCAATAGTTTCATGACTCAAACAATTATTGGTGATTATTAACCCATGAGCACCCAAAATTCAACAAACTATGATAAAGTATTAAAAGTAATGAACTATTCCTGACTTCATTGCTTTCTACATCAAAGTTACTTGGTTATGCAACTCAGAACATTCTTAGTAACAACAACAACAGAAAAATTATATTGATGAGTATGCAAGTATTTATGGAGATATAACTTTGTAAGACATATTCTGAGATTCTGTATTCAAATCTCTCTACATGATATTTCTCTGAGTTTTGTGTAAGCAGTGATTTCCTTTGAATTAAAATGTTCTTTTATAGTGTAAAACAGGTTCACAGATACAAGAAGACAGAGAAATTTACATGGCTGTAGAAGTTTAGATACCAACAAAATTCACAGTATCTCTTCCCCAAGATCAGAAAAGCATAATACAATTGATGAGGTGAAGTGTATTTTTAGTGTTGGTGCATACAAGCAGGACAAGAAATCCCCTGGGAAGAAAAAAAATTTCTATTTCTACCCACACTAGGGTGAGCTTTTCAGTAATGCAGCTGCCTTTCAGTAATCCAAGCCCCTATATATAACCCAAATAAACTCATTAGTTCTCTAAGATAGACTTGGATGGAATCATCCTTTACTTTTTTAAGCATCCTAGGTGGGTGTCTTCTCAATAAAAGTCTCCGAATACTACAGAATTAAGTATATCAAGAATACGTTAGCTGAAAAAAAAAAATACCTTAGGTGATATCTTCCCAAACAACCATGAAGATTTTTTAAAGTTAATCACATGAAATTTACAAAAAAATAAAGTCTTGAAACTTAAAACATAATTGGCTTAACAACTTGTATTAAATTTTGAAAGGGAGTGTAAGGAAGAAAGATGGACCATGACGGAGCCTGTTCTGCATACACCAGCCTTAAATCCACCTAATAACACCTAGACAGTAGAGGGAATGTGTTTGTAGGTAATTACTGAGCTGGAGAAATAGTAAGGCTGTTCACCCGACCTTCTCTTCCCTAGAGGGTAGTTAGAGCTACACCCTATGGGGCAGAGAGGAAAGGGCGTACCACCTGTGTTACACCTGTGCAAAAATTAAAACAGAAAATTAATGGCTCTTGTTATCAAACAAAACACATTTAAAAATTTAAAAATACCATTGGAAGCCTGGCATAACCAAGAGTGGAGAAGATTCAGATTCTAAGTGGTCATTACATGAAGTAGTTGGCATCTGGAGGATGAAAAATATTCCTATTTCTGTGTAATCAAAGGATTTTGTAGAACCAAAAGCAGATTTTATACAAATGAAGCTCTAATTTCAGAATGTAGTTACATACTTCTATGAATATAAATTGCTATTTGAATTTATCTTGTGATTGTGAAGACTAAACTTAACAATATAGTAGACATAATATGAGTATACTTGAATTCCAAGACAAGTAAGCATTTCTTAATTTAAGAAAAACACATGCATTCCAATAGCAATTTCCAGTACGTACACAGATGTGCCAATAATTTAATACCCCAAAATAACTTTATACTTTAAAGTGCTGGTGAAGCTTATTTGGATGAAGTAATAGCCTCACTTCCATAAAAACAATTCCTTTTCTATCAAATTACACAAATACAAATTAAAATCTCATCTAAGATAGTGGCTTTGTATGCAACTTATTGTATCAAAGTATTAGCTATTCTCATTTAAATCAATAAGCATTTCCTTAAGCTTCAAAAAATTAAGTTTCAAAGGGTATATTAATCTTAGGATTTGATAATAGTTTTTAATGTAGTGGCATTGTATGATTTCTCATTCATCTAAATGGAACCAGCATTGTTCTCTGAATTAGCTTTCATGCTATTTTTTGTAAGGACTTGGGATTTTCAGCATATTTTATCTATTTCCTCTGCTCCTAAAAATCTGACACTTTATGTTCCAGAAGGCATAATCAACACATTGTTATATTTTGAGCACTTGCCAGGTCTTTGGAGCTGGATCTGACTATACAAGGTGTTAGACTTCTTACTGTCTGCTCTTACTCTTTATCTGTTCTCTGTAAAGAAACCAGAGAGATAATTAATCTTTTTAACTAGAATCTTATTATATCTACCCTCCATTGAAAACTAGATGTTAGTGAGCTAGAACAATACCTCCTAATGTGTTAAGATACCTGCATTTATCTTACAGGGTTGTTCATAGTTTGTAATCTATGTTCCTTGGGAGATATCAGTTGTAACTGAGTGTGAGACAAATCTGCGAATATTCTCTGAACAGAAATGTCACACCTTCTATACTAAATACTGATAATGCTGCTGCTTCCTGGTTATTTTAATATATGTATCAATGGAAATGTTCCATTTAGGGTGGATATTCTCCGCAGTTTAGACTACACTTAAAATATCTTGAATAAGTCACTGTTTACTTAAGAAGAAATTTTTCTTATCTCTGATACTGTTACATCTTCCTTGTTCTTTTTTCGACAGTTGTTCATCTAAATAGACTAACTAATGTGAAAATGAAAAAAAAATATCATACTAGATATTCACCATGTTCCCTTACAAAAATGTTGGTTATATCTCTAAGTCTATTTCAAGATTCATATTTGTACTAAATGAACATATTTAAAGCTACCTGCTGGTAAAATCTTGTCCTCTTTGGAATGAGTCTCTCATTTTCCTATATGGCAGACTTGCTGTGAATTGGCACAATCAAGGCAATTAGAAATAAATGAAATGTTGAAGTTGGCATTGGGAATTAGACTAACTGATTTTAAATTTGTGTCTCAATACTATTTACATCATCTTGGGAATGTCTTTAATGGAAAGCTAGGTTTCAATGGTGATTAAATGAACTAAGGTCTGTAAAACATCTTTAAATCTTGATTCATGACTATAATCATTTTAAATCTAAATTCTAATTTCTCTAAATTTTGGTGGAAATGCTCCTGAGCTATAAGGTTAATTTTCCTCAATGATTTATAAATGTTCTGGACAGTAAAATTCTCTGTCCATCGTGTCTCTGACTCAGTATGTTTGCTTGTTTGTTTGTTTGTTTTTTAAACAAAGTCTGTTAAATTTTATCAACCTGTACTCATGTTTTAATTCAAATAAAAGTAGCTACTTATTTAAATGCATGTCCCAATTTTACAAGTCTTTCTTTATAAAACCAAACTCATTAAAACCACTATGATTTTAATTAAAATAAAACATTATAATTGAACTACTAGACACAGAGAGTATTTTATGAATAATTGTGTGCTAATACATTTATATTGCATTTTTTACTTTCTAAGAACATATTTCACTACAATTTACTCTTAATATAATTGATAACATTTATTGAGATATCTGGCATTTTAATAATTCAGATGTGTCTTTTGCTCTCTGGAGTGAAATTAAAAACGCCTCCTCCTACTGGAAGCTGAAAAGGAAATTAAAAGGGAGTTGGCAATAATGGCTGTTGTATTTTATTTGTAAGATCATAAACCTGGGTCACAGACATGGATGAAAAAGTACACAATGTACTGAGACAAATATAAAAGAACCTCCCTATCTGTTTCATGAATGAAAAAATCCTTTACTACTTAGCTCTGCAATTCACAATTATATATCACAATTAAGGACATGAAATTTTATTTTATTATCATTAAGTTCTGTATATATTTCATAAAAAAAGAACCAAGCCATCTATTGCACATGGCTGTTTCATTGATCAGTTCTTCACTCTGTACTTGGTAAAAAAAATTCTAAAAGCATTCACACACAAGTCCTTTAACCGTCTGATGAAAACCATTCCATCATAAGGAGGAAGAATGTTGTTTACATTTGGATGGAGATACAAAGTATCTAGATATAACAATCTTGTCATCAAGTCATTGAGAAAAGTTAAGATGATAAAATATGAACAGTTTCAATTGTAAAATTATTTCATAGTCAGTGGATAATATAAAAAATTTAGAAATTGAAAAAATGGGCAAAAAGCATTAAAAATTTTATTTCTAAGTCTGAAATGATAACGATAAAAGTGAAAGATAAATCATTGGTGATATTTACTCCTTAACATGTCAACCTAATTAAGGAGAAATTGATGTAAGCATCTGGCAATCACAGAAATAGTGATAATAGATGAGACTATGACTTAGTGAGAATACAAAGAAATATTATATAAAAAGTATAGGAGAATCTTGAGACTAAAATGAAATGAAATGCCTGTTTGAGGATGTCAGTATAGGTAAAAAATACAGCCCAGGCCAGAAAACAGATAGAGAATATTAGCAAGGCATACTAATCAACCACCAGTATCCAAAGAGATTTCCTTGCTAATGTATTTCTAGGGTCAAGATATTTTTTGTCAACAGTTACAAAGCCATATGTTAACAAAATGGCCTAGTTGTAGACAATTTTTTTTGACAAAATCACTACAGAACTCAGCAAAAGGAATTATCATCACATGCTTATATTGGTATAGTAGTTAGAAGTATGATTTTGCATCATAAATATTTTCTTGAAGGAATTTCTTTAAAATAATCTTTTCCATTTGATGATATATACTCTTCTTTAAAAGGTTACTGATGCATGGTGCTTTTTTCCTTACCACATCATTCTACCTCTTAACTCTGGCTTGCATATTTTATCATGGCTGTGTTCTGTTTTACACTTCAATAATGATCTGTAAGTCAGTAAAATTAAATATAAACAGATTTATTGCAATGTTCAAAAATAGATAGCTATGAATCTAGACTTTCCTTTTCTTAATCATTTTTGCATTCCTAAAAATAATAAATTTATTATTTAAAATAATTAACTGAATTGTTATATGCATAGTGAGACAACACAAAATCTCTTTAGTATTTTAATGTGATCAGTCTTTGATGAATTTCACTTTATTTGATGAGCTGACATAAAATCCACAGAAATCTTCAATTTTAAATATGGTCTCAATTTAAAACCTGAATTATCATTGAATTATTTTATAACAAAATATTACCCCTCAGTGAATATTGCATGAATCTTAATTGGTCTTTTAACAAAAATATCTAGAGCCAGATATTAAGGAAAAGCTGAAAGTTCAGGGAAACAAAAGTACAAGCCATAGTTACTTCTTACCACTATTGAATCTTCAGACTGAAAGGGGTAGAGCCTGTCTCCATGAATCCTTAGACTGAATAGGGGAAGAAAAGGGCTGAACTCTGTCTTCTCCTGCCTGGTATTACTTTCTTTCCCAGGCATATCACTTCCTGATTCAACCTTCATAGTTCTGTGATTAAATGTATGCATGCTTACCAAAGACTTGGAGCAGAGGCATAAGAGCCCAAGTGCTGGGCTTAAAGATGTGTGCCTCCAGGCCCTATTTAATTTTTGTTAGGTTTAATCTCTTGTAGCCCAGTGTGGCCTTGAATTTACAGAGATCCATACAAATCTCTGTCTCTGCCTCCTGAGTGCTAGGATTAAAAGGTGTGTGCCACCATTGCCTGACCTCTATGGTTAACTCTGTGGCTGGCTCTCTCCTTTGATCTTCAGGACAAAGATTGCTTTATTTGATACAAAATACATCACCACAAGTAAATGCAAAATTATAGATTTTTATTTGAAGTGGTGTTTTCTCCGAAAAATTGAAGCATTGCCCTCAAAAATAGTAAAACTAGTAACAGAAAAAAATAATTTTATCAGACATTTCAAAAGCACTTACTGACTTTCAGATGTACTTATCTTAAATATTTCATTATTTATTACAAACTTTAAATCTGTGTCAAACACCATTGTTCAGTTGCCCCCAGGGATTGATACTGAAATGTTGATACTGAAAAAAAATGGCATTAATTTGTGAAACTGGACACTGGACAGTGTTAAAACCATGGCTGTGGCTTTGGGTCTCCCACTAACATCAGAAGCTACACCTTTGAATTCTGATCAACATGACTGCCTAAACACGAACAGAACAATGAATGACAACAGCAGTAAGCACGGTATGCTGGAAGAGGAAAAGCCTGCGAATCTTAAATGCTACTCAAAGAAATACAGGGAGCTAAGGCATTATGACACATAGACCTCTCCAAAAAGGACAATTTGGTTATTCAATACAAAACACTCAACCCTGAAACCATATATACAACTAACATTAGAGAGACTGAGGAGGTTGCATTTATGTATTTAGGAATATGTATTTATATTTACGAACAATGAAAATAGACACAATAACTTTTATAGAGAGGAAGGAAAGATGCGTGACCAGGTTTAAAGAGGATAATGGGCGGGTGACAATAATATGTTATAATTTTAAAAAATAATTTTCTAAAGCCATAGCTGCCATAAGCTCTAAAGACACCCTTGAGATTGGGGGAAAGCTTTCCTCAAGAAAAAAAAAAAAAAACAAACAAACAAACAAAAAAAAAAAAACTCTCTGTTAGCTAAATAGTAGATTCTAATTGAAGCCAGCTTCAGGACTGCACTGAGTCTCAAGAAATTGAGAATACACATTTATATGAATCAAAGGCCAATAATTGGGTTGATTGCAAGAACTTTTGTCACTATAAACAGATTTTTTTTTCACACAGTTTGAGTACTGTAAGAATGAAAGCATTGCAGTCTTGGATTTAATCCCCCTGCTGCACATGTGAATAATTCAGATGAAATGTATCTCATCAAAACATTGAAAAATTAGACTAGACCCACCTCTTCAGAAGGGTTCATTCAGAGCTGTGTGGAATAATGTAGTTTAAGGTGGGCTTTGGGAAGTATACACAGGTGTGGTCAAGCTTTCAACAGAGCTGAAATAGAGCTTCAAATGTAGAGATTCATTTCTTGAGAATGTGAGAGATCAGCTATAACAGGTGTAACTACCAATCACATGAACCTCAGATGTCCCAGACTTACATCCCACCTGCATTTCTCATGGAGACTTTTCCTTGGACCACCTTCTTAAAGGTGAATTTGGAAAACAGTAGATGGGAGATATACTCTTCTTAATATTTCCAGCATTTCCATGGTTTCTGTCTTCTTTTTTGCTTCTGTTTCAGTATGAAAGTGTAGAACTGTATTTTTATCTGTTTGATTGTTTTTACTTGGTTTTATTTAAAGAATTTATTGATTTTGTTTTTCAAATTTTTGTCTTTTCTTTGATTTTTAATGGAATTTTTATAAGATCTACCTTAACTTTATAAAGTTATTTTAAAGGCCTTTTTCTTCTGCTTCTTCTACACTGTGATGTTCAAGTCTTGATTTTGTAGAGCCACTGGGTTCTGGTGGTACCATATTGCTCTTTATGTTGTACACACTTGTGTATTATTTTTCTATCAATTATTATTATCCAATTTGTGCACGCAGTTTCTATGACTCAAGGAGCTGTTCTTGATCCAGTCTGTTCTAGTTCTTTCTGTGTCTCAAGAAGCTGCTCTTAGTTCAATTGGAACTGGCAGATTCTGTGTCTCAGAGAGCTACTCTTGGTCCAAAAGGAGCTGGTGGACTCTGTCTCAGGTAGGCTCTCAGGTCTGAGAGTGATGAGTGGGTTTGGGGGACTGGATAGGACTTAAAGATTGCAGGGTCTGACAAAGGGGAGGTGTTAGTGGAGATACCTGCCTGTAGGGGTCTTTCCTGCTGGCCTGCAACTGGGTAGCAATGGGTGTAGATGGAGTGGCATGGTTTGTTTCCCTGTGTCTAGGTCCTAAAAATTAAATTTTTAATCATTTAAATAAGACCTGCTCTACAATATTGATTGGCATTCAAGGCCTTGGAGCCCAAGATGTAAACTAACTTTGTAGATGAATTGTAGAAAAAATTTCTGGAATAAGAAAGAACTATAAGAATGAAAGAATCATGTGAGTAAAATAAGCCAATTTCACTGATAACTTAGAGTAGGTAAAGAAAAAGAACAGCCCAGGAATGTTAACCAAGGGATTAAAAAAACGGTTTCTTTTTTTGTCAGCTCTATTGAGACAATTTTTGATTGTTAAAGAAAATAGAGTGGGCCTTTCCTCAGCTGCTACCAAGGTGCTCAGTCCTTCAGAAGAAGCTAAGGCCGCATTGGGGTGAGGCCCTCACTTCATCCAGCGACAAGCACCGTGCTGGCAGTCTGCAACAAGGCATCCATCTCTGAGGTTGCCTGCATCTACTCCGACCTCATTCTTCATGAAGAGGAGGTGACAGTCACGGAGGATGAGATCAATGCCCTCATTAAAGCAACTGGTGTCAACGTTGAGCCTTTCTGGCCTGGATTGTTTGCAAAGGCTCTGGCCAATGTCAACATTGGGAGTTTCATCTGCAACATAGGGGCTGGTGGGCCTGCTCCAGCTGCTGGAGCTACACCCGCAGGTGGTCTAGCCCCCTCTGCTGCTGCTGACCCTGCTGAGGAGAAGAAAGTGGAAGCGAAGAAGGAAGAATCCCAGGAGTCTGATGATGACATGGGCTTTGGTCTTTTCGACTGAACATTTTGTTAACATGTCCAATAAAAGATGAACTCACAAAAAAAAAAAATGGAAGAAAATAGAGTGGTAGGTGTTTATTCTCAAAAATTTTAGAACCACTGTATAACTGCCCTGTGATGTGGTTATTTCCCTTTCAAGAATAGACACCAGCCATAAGATCTCTGTTCCTTTCTGCTGCTCCCTGCACCTCTCTCGTCTTAGACACATTTATGCTGAAAAAAGTTAAGTAAGCATACCTAAGCTGGCCATCACTAAGCCAAAAGAACTTCAGTTTCATCTTGGATTTCCCAGTCCCTATAACTATGACCAATACATTTCTAAGTTTTAGACACACATTTTTTTTATGCTAGTCCAAAAGGCATAATCTATACTTATCTTAAGATTTGTTTGATACCAATTGAAAAAAAATTCAAAGACTTTTAATAAACATTTTAAAGTGTGTAATTATGATAGCTGAAACAATTCTTAAAAATATTACAGTAAATGTTAACATATGCATAATGGCTTTGAAATGAGAAAGTACATGTTCTGGATATGAGAATTTCCTTTCTGCTTACAAAATAAGTGTGTATTACATTAACAATTACATTACTCAATTATAATTCTCCCAGGAAGCAAAATCAATATGATATGAATAGAAAGAGATGAAACTGTAGCTGTAAATCCAGGTAGAGATTAAGTCTGATTGGAACTGATATGTGAACACATGGCCTCATTCATTCTAATTGCCTCCCAAAGTAATTTCCAAAAACTATCATAGAAAGGGTTAAGGGATATAATACTAATTTTAGAAAAACAAGATTAAGTTCTCAGAACTATATCAATTTCTTCTTCAAATAACAAAAATTACTTACTTAAAAAATAAGTCTACATTTATCAGAAAATAAAAAAAAAACCTGAGTCCAATAAATTTAACCCTACATACATTTAGTAGGCACATAGACTGAATGAGGTATCAATAATTTTTCAAAAGTTAACAAATTAAAAAAAGATAAAAGATTTAGCTGGTATCACTGTCAGTCATAGTGAAAACAAGTATTTCCTTCTGGCTTTTTAACTATACTTTTTTGCTATTCTGTTTATCTTCAAAATAAACTTCAACCCATGAAATAAATAGCTATATATTGATATAGGCTAGAAAAAGGAAAGGAAAGGCAGCCACAATATAGACTCTAAATCTGACCTTTCTACTTTTGAAAGAGGTAAGCAGTAATTGCTGCTATTGAACAAAAGTGCCATCACCAAATTTATAATCATGTAATCACAGTAGGATGTTCTCATTTTGAAAATTAAAGTTTATACTGTCAATTGATTTCTCTAACTATCCTTACACAGTAATTCCCCAAAGCTGTCTAAACTATGCGGAAATAGCCTAAGCTTAATTTGCACATTGCATAAAATGATATATATTTTGTCCTTGTCAATGAAAATGCTACAAAAAAACCATATTTCCAAAATGTATTTTCAATAAGGAAAAAGAATAGAGGTTTGCAATGAAATCCAGCATGATAATCATATGCGCTGGGAGAAGGCCTGTGATTCAAGTGAACAAATCTTTGCGTAGGGGAAGGCATCTGGCTTTGTACCAGCTTCAGTGACCCCAGCCCTAGAGGCTTGTTAATGGAACGCCTTGCTTCCTCATGCTACCAGAATGGCTGGAAAAATGCTGAATCTAAGAAGTTTAAAATTTCTTTATATTGAGATTTTTTTCTTCTCATAATGTATATTTATGCCTAAACCCACAAAGGATACTTACAAATTGGACTGTATACCTGCTGTTTCAGAGATCATTCTGTACAATGTAATACAATCCTGTGATTCTTGACTTCCTACTGACTTTAACCTCAAGGCGCCAAGCAATAACCATTCATACCAATAGTAAGTAGTAATTCAGTTTCTTATTCAGCAAAAAACTGTAGCCTCAACCTTGATCTTAACAGCTAAAAATCTTATGTCCTCTCTGGGCCATGTCTGGTCACTGTTAAAACATCTAATACTCAGTTACTATGGAACCAATGGAAATCACATTTAGTAACCGCAGGGTAAGCTGGAAAGTCAGTGAGAAAATGCCTTTCTCTAATAACTTCTTTTTGAAATTGTCCAAAGAACATTTTATATTGAGCACAATTTATGTGACATTTTACATTTTTCTTACTATAGGTAGCAGAACTATACCATGAACTTCCATTGAAAGCCAACAAATTGCATTTCAATTACCAAAGGTCCATTGGTCTTACACCAGTGTCTCAGAAATAAATTGCTGTAAAACTTTGCAAGCATATACCACTAAAAGTTTTTTTTCAATACAAACCTGGCAAGTTAGCACAAAAGCATGTATCTGGATAAAGATGAATCAAAAGAAATTTGATAAGTTGCCAAACATTGGAAATCAAAGGCAGTGCACGTTTTCAGTGGTGTATGCTTTGCAGAAAATAAATAAAATTTTACTTCTTAGCATTATCCTTAACAAAAGTTATTTCTTTACATTTTAATGACTTAATCAAATACTTGTCCAGTGTTTATAAAGGTTTCTATTTACCAGACTTATTCTTTCTTTACAAGTAAGAAAACAGAGAAACAGTAAATAGTGTATAAATTTCTTAGATCTATTTAATGTTAAATGACAAAATGGCCACAAATAAATTCAGCAGAGAATTTCTCGCTCCTATGTTTTCTTTCACTGATAACATTTACACAACAGTAAAAATGATGAAGATAAATGAATACAAAGAATCAAGTACAAATAAGTTTAATGGCATTTGGTCACATGCATGTGATATTTTATTTGGAAAGCTGGCACCTCTAAAGACTAGAAAAAAAGCTTTGTCCCTGTGGTCTGATTCTGTTAGTGTTACAACTTTAAAAGAATATTTTGACTTTGAGGATTGGAGCAAGTACATTTTGGATCAAGAGATAGTTAGGATCCCACAGGCCCAGGAAAGAAATATTGTGTTTGCACTATGAAAGGTCCTCCATAGGCTCATGAGTTTGAATATTTAGTCTCTAGCTGGTGGTGCCATTCAGAACTGTGATCAAACTTTTAGGCTCCAGAGCCTTGCAGGAAGAAGTATTTCACTCGGAATGGGCTTTATCCTTTGATAGTCTGGACTCACTTCCTGTTTTTGTTATGGAATTCCTACATACATATAAGATGTGATCAGCTGTTCCCGTCTGCCAGGCAGTCTTCACTCTGCTGCTGCTATAATCTCACCACTGTGTTTGATTGTGTCTTTTCTTGGAACTATTAGCCAAACAAACTTTTCCCCATTGATTTGCTTTATGTCAGAGTATATTTCAACTACAGAAATGTAACTAATCCTGATGAATGGAAAAGATTTCCTGATTAGAACTATGGTCAGATAATAGAAATGATGATAGTTTCAATCTAAAATAACCTCTTATCTATTTCAGTTCACATCTTAAAATGTAAGCATGTTATAAAATAGTTAGAATTAAAGTTTTTTCTCTGCAAGAAACCAAAGAGAAAGAGAGAAAAACAACATGCTAAAGTATGAGAAATTTTCCTTAAGTCACTTGATCAGATAGATTTGCAGGCAAATGGATGGATTTGGAGAATATTCTTCTGAGTGAGGCATCACAATCCCAGAAAGAGAATCAGGGAACGTACTCACTCATTAGTGGACTTAGAAAAAAGATGTCATTGTATACAAGAGCTCAAGGCTAGAACATAGCTAAATGACACAATGTCTCACTTCTGCATTGATGGCCTCTGCCAGGGCTGTGGGTGAGGAAAGACTTGCTTTCTTTAATAGTCAGGCCACAAGGAGTTTAATTATGCTCCAGTAAGTAAATGAACAGCATGAAGGAGCATTTTTATAAATGGGGAGGTCATAAGAGTGGGCATGATACTGAGAGGACTGATAACTGAGTTTGATGGGGTATATGATATAAAATCACCAAATAATAAATTTAAAAAAGAAAGAAATGTGTTAAGAAATGACACTTGTTCAGGGGAGCATGGAGAACAATCCTGAGAAATAAGAAAGAAAACAACAACTCCCATGATGTCCCACTTCACCACATTAAAAGAATAGCTGAATCTATTCTTCAGCAGACAGAGAAGATCCAATTTCCAATTTGAGCACTGAAGATATTCTGATTGAGAGCAACAAATCAGTGTTTACCTAAGAGTTATGTAAAAACAAAATTTACGGCGGATTTCTAGAGTTCATAGATTTTAGTATCATTTCTTCACGTATATGCATTTGCAAATATCTATTAAATAATAGATTTGAAGTATGTGTATTTTTTCTAACAGTGTGGTCCAATTAAATGAGCAAACATGGTTTAGGTAGGTTGTTTTAGGAAAAGTAGGTTTAATGGGTAGCATTTACATATTTATTGCATCTAGGAAAGAAAGAGACAGAAAAAACTATACTCTTAGTGAGGAACTTAAGCCTGATGGGGAATACAAAGTGTTTGTAGAAAACTCCTAAATACCTTGGTTTTGTTAGTGAGTAGTCAGGGGTCTTTATTTAGGAGTCAAATATTATTATGGAATAGCAAAAATTACCTCTATATTGGATTTTTCATAGTGTTCTGATGCCATAATTCTAGTGGTTTGGTACAATATGGGCATACATTTTTTTTTTTACTTTAGAAGATCATGATACTCTTATTAATGTGTTACTTGAATACAAATATTGTAGTAAATTAAATAAACTCCATTCCTAATAAAACATAGGTTTTATTTTTATTTCTGGATCTTCAGAAGTCTAACATTAGCTGTATTAACCTAAATTCAGAATTTTAGGAGTCAACCAGGCTATTTGCCTCTACACGTCTTCAAGGACTAATCTGTGATTTTGTCAAGTATCAGCCTTCCTTGGTTCCATGGTCGTTGGACCCTCCCCCATTCTTCCAATTCCCCTGCCCCCAAGTTTTAGCTTCTATCTTAGCATTGTCTTCTGTTCTCTTCATCTTCTGCCTCACTTTTTAAGGAGCTTTGTAATTGTATCTACACTTCTCCTATTCCTCAAGAAAGGGTTATCTTCATTATCCTTCACTGGACCTGGAAAACTTGCTCCATTTTGCAATCAGGTTGAGATGATTGGCATTACTAACCTTGTACATGTGAGGGTCCCTTCTTGGTTTACAGTGTCAATGTCAGTTGTGAGACGCTGCTCTGAAGTTAAGATGATAATTCCCTCATTCAAATTGTCTAGAGAAAAATCTCTCCTATCACCATTATGGTGCCTTGTTCAAACTAAGTTCAGAGTAAGTCAGCATTTTTTTTTGTATGTCATAAAATAAGTGTAATTTGAATAGGCTTTGTCCAAAAAGGTGAGGTACCCCAGTCTAAACACCTTGGCCAAAGCCCTCTTAGCCTACTGAGTCTCATAAGTTCCCAAATCCAAAGTTGAAGCTCCTCCAAGATAGAAGTGGTAAGTCATCATTCTTAAACATTTAAATAACTTATAAAAAACATAGGAGTAGCTAGCATATAATGTTTAAAAAGAATAAATAAGCAAATTTTTTTTAAAAAAAAATGCATCTCTGACATTTAAAAATACTCTATTTTAAAGTCTTCCATCTAATTGGATGTTAACAAAGAGTGAACAAATTTGCAAAGTGGGGGAGGTGGCACCAGCTTCAACTAAAGGAATAGAGAAGCCACATTGATACTATGCATGTTCCTTTCCTCCATTTTAAATGAAAAACATGTACAAAATTCTCCAGACTTTTGGTGTTCAATATAAATCAGATACTGAATTAGGGCATGTGTTTCTGCTCCTTGTGCAAAATTTTCACCTTCAAGACACTATCTTATAAATTGTACCTTGTTGAATATACTGACACTTTGAGAAGAATGGAAGAAAATACTGGGTAACAAGCATACTTAGCATTATCTCACTAAACTTCAAGGAACATAATGGAGCAAGCTTTCATGTTCATGTTGGATTCCTCTGAAATCATAAGAGAGAAATTAGTGAATAAAAATAATTAAATGTGCTTCACAACATAAATTTATGATTAAATGACACTGGGAAATGTAAATGAGAAGTGTCATATCCTTCTAGCTTCTTAAAAAACAAACAACAAACAAAAAACTTGTAAGCAAGCTCTACAACTTTTAGCATGGACTCTTTCACAAATCTATTGAAAGGTAGGGAGAATAAAAGCTTCCCATTCATATGTTTTGCACTAACATGTACTAATTTGCATTATTATCATTGCATCATACTTCAATCAACTCTGACTGAATATAGCAATAATTTAACTCAGTAATTTGTATTAATAATTATTATTAATATTCATCATTTATATTTTATTTTTAAGATAGTTCAGAATAACTAAAAAGCAGAAATTAATTCTGTACTACTTTATATTGCCTTATATATTCATGCTTAAGTTACTACCAATAATAATTTGTAGTAGATATATAGTTAATATTATGAACAACTATCAAATTATTTGAGGTTTTATAGTGTAACAATATTTTTCCCTAGTATACAAGAGACAAAGTTGTACTTCCTAACATAAACACATTTATGTACACATGAAAAGCTCATGGTCAGATGATTTCAGTGCAGAATTTTGCCATATTTTTAAAGACTAATTTATACCAATACTCCTTAAATTCTTCCACACAATAGGAACTAAATACACATTGCCAAACTGTTTTTATGAGGCTACAGTCACCCTGACATCCAAGTCATATAAAGATGCAATAAATAAAGAGAATTATAGAGCAACATTCCTCATAAACTTTGATGCAAAAATACTCAATAAAATAATGACAAAACAAATCCAAGAACATATGAAAAAACATCCACCATCATCAAATAGCCTTCATCCCAGAGATGCAGGGATGCTTCAACATACAAAAACTGTCAATGATATGCCTCATATAAAAAAACCTTAAGGAAAAAAGAACATATGATCATCTCATTAGATACTAAAAAGGCCTTTGACAAAATCCAATACTCATTCTTGATAAAAGTCCTGGAGAGATCAAGGATACAGGAAAAATAGCAAAACATAATAAAGGCAATATACAGCAAACCATCAGCCAACATCAAACTAAATGGAGAGAAACTCAAAGCAATTCCATTAAAATTAGGAACAAGACAAGACTGACTCCTCTCCCCATATATATTAAATATAGTTCTTGAAGTCTTAGCTAAAGCAGTAAGACAACAAAAGAAGATCAAAGGCATATAAATTGTAAAGGAAGATAGTATATATGTGACCCACAAAATTCTACCAGGGAACTCCTACAGTGATAAACACCTTTAAAATGTAGCAGGATACAAGATTAACTAACTATAAAAAACAAAAAAGCCAAAACACCCAACACAATAGCCCTCCTATACATAAATTATAAAAGGGCTGAAAAAGAAATCATGGAAACATCACCCTTTACAATATTTGCAATTAGTATTAAATATCTTTGAATAACTCAAACAAAAGAAGTGATAAAAGTACATGACAAGAACCATAAGTCAGTGAAGAAAGAAATCAAAGAAGGTATCAGAAAATGGAAACATCTCCTACACTCCTGGATAGGAAGAATCAAAATAGTAAAAAATAGAAATCTTATCAAAAGCAATCTACAGTTTTAGTGCAATTGCCATCAAAATCTCAACAATTTTTCACAGATCCTGAAAGAACAATACTAAACTTCATATGAAATTAAGGAAAAGAAAACAAAAATAAGACAGGAATTCTAAAACAATTCTGTTCAATAATAGAATTTTGGGAGGCATCACCACCCCTAACTATAAGCTCTACTATAGAGTTACAGTAATAAAAAGTATCTAATATGGGCATAGAAACAACTTGTGGACCAATGGAATTGAATTGAAGACCCCCATATTTATCCACATACTTATGATCAAAGATGCCAAAAGTATACAGTGGAAAAATTATATTTGAATATTTTTATAGGCAAGGTCTTGAATGCATGTGTGCTGTTGCACATGCGTGCATCTGTTTCAGGAGATGACAACTTCTGGTGGCATTATTAGGAAGGCCATCTCTATGATTTGAGAATGAGTATCTCACTAAATTATATGGATTTTACAAATTAGGATATTCTGTCCAGAAGCAAGACTTAAGTAAACTCTTGTCTCCACTTCCCCCAAAATATGATAATTGGTGTGTGTCACAGTGATTGGAATTTGTAGGTGGCTTCTGGTATTTGAACTTGGGTACATCTGATTCTAGTGCATGTACTTTGTCAACTGAACCATCTCTCAGCATACCATTCACTTGAACTTTATATGTGTAAATACTATTACTAAAATTCACAGGCAAATGGATGGATTTGGAGAACAATCTCCTGAGCAAGGTCTCACGAATCCAGAAGGACAAGCAGGGGATGTACTCACTCATTAGTGGACATTAAGCAAAAACATTCTATTTCATTGAAAGATGGTGGGTGAATAAAGTGATTTAAACACACACACAAACACACACACACACACACACACACACACACACATACAAAAAAAAATAACCCTTCTGATTTGACTGTAGAAAGGTTGCTTAGCAGAAATTTGTGGTGGCCATAGTGCATCCATGGGCATTATCTGTGACCTACTGTGCTTTCCTTTCTTGAGCCTTAGCTGGATTGAGAAGCTTTAGCTTTTATTTTTTATGTTTCATGTATTTTAGAGAAAAGAGAAGTTTTATTACTGTATGAATTTTTTAAGCTATTCTGAATGTTTTGCTTTTTCATATGAAGTTTAATATTGTCAAAAAAAACAATAAAAAAAGAGAAATGAAAAACTAAAAAAGAATGCCATACAAGAGCTCAAGGCTAGAATATGCCTAAATGACACAGTGCCTCACTTCTGCAATGATGGCCTCTGCCAGTGGTGTGAGTGAAGAAAGCCTTGTTTTCCTTAAGGGTCTGGCCACAGGGAGTTTAATTATGCTCCAATAAGTAAATGAGCAGTATGAGTGGGTGTTTTTGTAAGTGGGGAGATCATAAGTGTGGGATTGAATCTCAGGGGACTGATAACTGAGTTTGATGGGGTGCATGGTGTAAAATCACCAATTAATGTATATATATATGTGTGTGTGTGTGTGTATATATATATATGTATATATAATTTAAAAAAGGAATCCCCTACATTTGTGAACAGAGGCCATTTTAAATAGGTAAAGGTGTTTTGTAAGCTATCAGCGAATATAAAACATATTTTTTCTAAATACCAAGTTGTAGTGACCTCAGAGTGTATGCTCTAAAAAGAATATAAACTACGTTGTTGTACTCAACATTTTACACTGCTCAGCCGCATATTCTAACCTCTTCAAGAAGATAGAAATTATCTGCCTTAACCACCCAATGTTCATTTAATAGTAGAAAATAATGTCGCCTGAATAAATAAGTATAATAATGTAGTTCTTCTAATTTGATAAATCATTAGTTTTTAGAAGATATATTCTAGAATTATCTTGTATAGTTTCTTTTTACACATAATTTATAATTTTAAGATGTTAGCACCAATATTACTTATGATGCATATAATTGGGATTGCGAAAGTAAATTTAAAATAGTTGGATAATAAGAGTAATAATTTTTCATTTTTCTTTTAAGTACCTAATATGTTCATATGAATAGTTGTAGATAAATCAGAAACTGATGCTGAATATAATATATTTAAATATGTATATTTTAATCATTGAAGCTTACATTATTTCATAGTATTAAAAATAATAGAGGAGTGACCCTACACCCAGCCCAGGCAGAGAACCCAGTCTCTGGGACTCATGCCCTGGGAAACAGCCCTTGGAATTCCACCATAACTCATCTTTCCTCTAAATCCAGGACAGCAGGGAATACCTCAGTATGCTAGAGGCTCCAGTAAAATCCGGTTTGCTAGACATAACCAACTACAAAACTCTACACCTTTCCCCAGCCACCTCATCACCCATCACAACAGTCATATGAGAGCCACAGACTTGCTCAGCAAGCACCCATTAGACCAAGAGTCCACTGGAACCTGGTTATCAAGAGAGGTTCCTTAAGACCTGCAATTGCTCAGTACCTATTGGATCAAGAGTGGCTACCTGAGACCCACAGTATCTCAGCATCTACTGGATTAAGAGGGTTAGCTGAGACCCAAAACTTGCCAGCATCTATTAAATCAAGACCTACTAAAGGATGAAGAGTTCCCTCTGAATTAAGAGCTCATATTGGACCAAGAGTTTATCCCTGAGACACAGAAACATCTGTCTCTTGTTACACAAAGTACAGGTCACTGTGACATGGAATACACTACTCCAAGTGGACCAAGAGCCCAGATTGGACCAAAGAGAGGCTTCCTGACATACAGATACAGTCAGAAGATATTGCTTCAAAATCACTTCCTTGAGATACAGACAAATCCTGCAATGATCCAAGAAAACGATGTGCAGATGCCAGTGCAAAAACACATATAATAACATAAAGAACTATATGGCACCTCCAGAATCTCGTGGTTCTACAAGAAGACCTAATCATGGCAATGCAGAAGAAACAGAAGGAAATGACCTTAAAAGCAACTTTATGAAGATAATAGAACTCTTAATAGAGGAAACAAAAAAAATCTTAATTTCTTAAAGAACTAGAAGGTAAGACAAACAAAAAATTGAAAGAGATCAGCAAATCCCTGAAAGAAAAATAAAGAAAATTGAGAAAAAGTAATCAAACAGGTGAAGAAAACCATTAAAGATTTAACAATTCAAATAGAAGCAACAAAGAGAACACAAACTGAGGCAATGCTGGAAATAGAAAATCTAAAGAAATAAAACAGAAATACAGGTGCAAGCATAACCAACCAAATGCAAGCGATAGAAGAGAGAATCTCTGATGTGGAAGATTCAAAAGTGGAAGCAGATACATAAGTCAAAGAAAACACTGAAACCAAAAAAGCCATAACACAAAATTTCCAAGAAATATGGAACACCATGAAAAGACTAAACCTAAGAATAACTGGAATAGAAGGAGAAGAATATTGACTCAAAGGCACAGAAAATATATTCAACAAAATCATTTAGATATATCATAAAGATAATAACTAAAGAAGATAATGCCTATAAAGATACAGAAGCTTAAAGAACAACAAATAGACTGGACCAACCCCCAAACCCAAAAAAGTCTACTTGCCACCTAATAATCAAGCCACTAAAGCTGCAGAATAAAGAAATAATACTAAGAGCAGCAAAGGAAAAAGGCCAAATTCCCTATAAAGGCAGACCTATTAGAATAACACCAGATTAGTCAATGGGAACAATGAAAGCCAGAAAGTTGTGGTTAGATGTTTTACAGACACTAAAAAAGAGTGTGGCTGCCAACCAAGATTACTATACCAAGCAAAACTATCAATCACCATACATAAAGGAAACAAAATATTTCATGTCAAAACCAGAATTAAACAATACCTATCCACAATTTGGTACTACAGGAAGCAGTAGAGTGGAATCTCCAACCTAAGGATGCTAGATCTACCCATGAAATCACAAGCAATAAATAATCCCACAGAAAATATGTCCAAAGAAGGGAAGCACATACACACATACTACCACCAAAAATAACAAGGAATAACAATCACTGGTCATTAATATCACTTAATATCAATGGATTGAGTTTATTGTACAACATGGCACACAGAATCTTGCTCATAGCAGTTTCAAAAAAAAGAAGCAGTATCTTTATATCATCAATCTCAAAGACACTTCCCCAAACATCAGAAGTCTCTTACCAAACAAGAGACATTGTTGGGTGTTTCTGGTCCATAGTCCTAACTAAACATGAACGTTAGATCATTTGCATAACATTATTATCATGGTGTAAATTTTATTCAACAAAATAGGGTTTCACTTAAGGGCTTATAAGTAGCTACATGTACAATATAAAGTATAACGGTTATAGACAGCTACCAATCATTAAGCTACCATTCCTTCGAGTATAAAGTTGGGTTTCTCTTGAATCTCATAGTTGAAAATACAGTTATTTTTTCTTTGAAAACATATTTATACTTTATTATTCCCATGTTTGCATTTTTTTCAGAGAACAAGGACACAAAAACAGAAGCAAACAAAGCATAAAGTCAATACTATTTTATGGCCACAAAAAAATTTTTGCCTTAAAATGAATTATTCCTGGACTGTATCCAAATTTAATGTCGATGGCCTTTGAATCCTGTTTTCATTGCTGGAGGGGGTTCAAATTTTGCCTATTGGCAAGCAGTGAATGCATTTTGCAAGTGATAAAGATAAAAATTTCCATAAAATAGAAATTGTAGTATAATATACTTATGCTTCTTATGCCACTTATATGTTAAAAACAGGAAGTTTAGTGGTTTATAATATATTACCTTGTAGAAGAATGGAAACTAAAGTTAGATCCTTGAAACTATGAGATGAGTATTTGCATTAGAAGAAGAAAATGAACATGTATATTAAGCAGATGACGTAAAGCCAAAAGAAGAGAAAGGTAACCATCTATAAGCCAAAGAAAAAGCACTAATAGTCAAAGAACTAACCAAGATGACTACATGCTTTTTGTTTTCTTTCTTTTTTTGCCTGTAAAAAAGTAAATCTTTATCTAATAACATCTAATTTATGACACATTGTTACAGCTTCCTTAGTAAAATCATATAAAAGAATCATGATTAAGGAGTTCTTGTTATATAGAATATTTATCTATCAGACTTAAAATCTGTAGCTCACATTGTTGTAATGAAAACCTCCAAATTTTTAGTTAAAAAGCATCAAGTGTTCTATATTATAACAGATCAAATAGCTTGCAATACATAGGATAATGTCTAAAGCATACATAAAGCATACAAAATTGTTCTACTTCTGAGTAAAATAATGAAAACCTGTTTGATATTTGTCATTATTATATGGTTCTCAATTTTATTTTATGTGGTTATAATTTTATTCATTTTAAAACTTATTTATAAAGTAATAATACATCATCAAAATAAGACAAGGTATATGCATATACATGTTAACCTAGAAATATGGTTCTTAATTACTACCAAAACTTTTCATTTACCTTTCCAAAGGATTTTAAATATTTTTAAAGAGCATTTTAAGAAAGCAAAAATTTATATTTTATCTTAATGGCAGTCCTGATTTAATGATTGAAAAAAAGAACAGGTTCTGTAATGAGCTCTCGTGATTAATTTTGTACATGATTATAAGGCCCCACCTAAAAAAGTGAGTGAGAAATAGGTACAGAAGAATTTGTATAGGAAGAAAAAAAATTTGCTTAAATGGTTTTAACAAAAAGGAAATATTTAGTGGGGTTTTTTTATATGTGTATCCAAACCTTGTGTATAGAAAAATATTATAGTGCTAAAAAAGTAAGATGATTTTATTATTGAAAAGAGCCACCAAATAAAGCTTAAAGGCTTTGTACAAAATCACAAATTTTATTTATTTCTATAGAACTAAAAATCAGTAAGTCACCAACTTTTTTATTAAGTGGAAAGTTTTAAAATGATTTTACAAAGAAAAAATTAGTTTAAGTAAAGTCTTGCCAATAAAAGTAAGCATATGTATGAATTAATATTCATATATATTTAACATACATAACATGTTATATACACAAATAATAGGCATGATACTGTACCGTATCAATTAAAATTTACCATTTTGTATTTATTATTGAATGTATTTACAAATTCAGAAACAATTTGTTGTCTGTTAGTAGGATAGGGAAAAAGAAACAGCAGGGAAAGTAAAATTGTGCTGCTGGTTTCAGAATTCTAAGAAAATTATTTCAGTTTGAGCACCTGTAAGTGCTCAAAAAAAGACAAACATTAGTAACCTATTCAAAAATATTACTGATGATCATAGCTCAGATTTATTGCATAGTCAGATATTGTTATTTTTTCTTAAAAGTCAGATTAATATGTTATCTAAAACACTGTTATGTAAATTTAAACAGGGTTTTCACTTATTACTGGTTTCTAATATTTTGCAGTTGTTTATTTTTTTGACTAGAGATATAAGAGTATATGTATATAGGCAATCATTTTTTTGTTTTTTTCTGTTTTTGGGTGTGATAGAATGTTTTATGTATGATGTAAATAAAGTAGCTGTTTTGGCCCATGCACACCATAGAAGTGGGTGGAGAATCAGAGGGTAGGCAGGTTGGAAAGTGTGGAGTTAGTCACTCTCCATCCGACCCCCAAGAGGAACTGGAGGTACCGACCAGCTACGGGCTGGGAGCCACGTGGTGGGCAGATTAATAGAAATGGGTTGAATTAAGATGAAAGAGCTAGTTAGTAATGTGCTTAAGATATGGGCCAAACAGTTTAAAGTAATATAAACGTCTGATTCATTTGTTTGGGGTCTGAAAGCCGCCACGCGCTCTAGGTTCCAAACCCCCACCGTGGACCGGGTTCTGGGCCGCCACCGCGGGTCAGGTTACAAACTCCAGGTCGCAAATCTCCCGGACCCAAAACGGGCCGGGGAGGAAAAAGCGTTCTATAACATTTGGGTTTTCTTTTTCCTTTTTCTTTTTATTTATTCTTTGTATTTTTTTAATTTATTTACTATCTCTGCCTGTCCACCCTTTGCCCTTGTAGCCCCCATTCCCAATAAAATTTAAGAGATAAAAGGAAAAAAACAGGGAAAATAAACTTGTCATGGAAGTTATAGTATGACATAGAGAGGCCTACAGTAAACCCTTCTGTCTATATATTTTTACTTGCAATAGTTCCTTGGTCATTAGTCTCTCTAATGTGCTGGAGCACATGAAGGTACCAGTCCTGCATCCCTAAAGCTGTAGGTCTTAAACCACACAGAGCAACATCCAGATAACCAAGAGAAATTCCAATGAGGTCTAAGTATTGATAGTGTAGCATAAACCAGAGTCCTCAATCCTGTTTTCTTTTTCATGCATTATTTCCTTATCTTTTTATTCTGTTGAGCCACAGATTCCTCATTCCAATATATTTCAAAAGAATGATACATAGAGTCTGACTAATTGATTTATTCTCAATTTTTAAATTTATAATATTTTATTTTAAAACAGTTGTAAAGTCAATGCTTCCCCAAAGCAAGATATCTCACACTATCCTGAACAGCAGGCATAGGAAACTTTCATTTGAGTTTACTTAGAGAAAAATATGAAACATTCAAAACAAAATAGACTATTGACATTGTCTTTGATTTTCTCCCAGAACATGAAAGTAAAATATTACAGCTGAAGCTACTATATGCTATAGATACAAGACTTGGAGAAATTGAGCTGTAACTGACCGGCAAGCCTTCTTCCTGAGAACTAGCTCTTAGGATAGGAAAGTGCTACTCAAGGTGGAAAAAGAAAAGAATTAATCACTGGTTCTACCCAGTTATTAAGTGTGTGAACAATAACTTGCATGACAACATATATTCAAGAGTATGATGTTAACATTTATTACTTGGGGGTAACCAATGTCAACCTAGTTGGACTCCATAGGAGGAATTTCAGTATAACAAATGAAAAAATTTATATTTTACTATGAACATTTAAAGGTATGATATACTATTTATTAAATATATATATAAGTGAATTATAAAGAATACTCAAATAACATGTACGAAACACTCATTTTTCTGGCCATTATTTATTTGCGTTTGCATGATTCTGAAACAAGTGTGAAACATCAGCATTGTTAAGTAAGATTTTAAACATACATTCAACCATGTCAATATGTAAAGACTCAGTTTCTCTTTTACTTGTTATTATCCTCAAAATAACATGGGATTAAAAATTGTATATTTGACTAAAGATTGCAGAAAAGGAATTACAATCAAGCTATTTGGAAACTACACATTTCTTCAGATAATTTAGAATACAGGCATATATTTAAGTAAGATTAATTAATAAAATTCAGTGAGAAATTTCCATAGCAAACTGTTCTGTTATGTTGAGTGATGTAGTATAGCCATTTTCTTTTTTATTATTATTATGAATAAAGAAGTCACATTTTCTATCCATGTATATCCTTATTCAAGGTTCCTTCCCCCTCCCACCACATCAGGTTACTCTCTCTTCTCCACATCTCCACATCTCCTTCACAGCATGGGCAGGAGGTCCCAAGGGTCTCAATATTGCTCAGTTCAGCCTCCACTGCTGCCAGATCCAGTATTCTCCCCCAACATTGAGACTGAGTCAGGTGTTCCTCTAGGGGGAGTGGGATCCAAGCCTCTAGGGGGAGTGGGATCCAAGGTGTCAGTCCAAGGTGTTTGAGATCCAAAGCTGTTCAGTGGTTGTGTTTTGCAGCTTGCACATAATTTGCTTTTTTCTTTTTTGTTTAGAGTCCACTAATGAGTGAGTATATCCCCAGCTTATCTCTCTGGGTTTGTGATACCATGCTCAGGAGGATATTATAAAAGTAGCTCTGGCAGTTGAGAATTTGTGCCTATTCTAGTGTGTGTTTGGCTATGAGTCTTGCAGGTGTATGTGGGATGGATAGACAGTCAGATAGACAGATAGATGGATAGATAGATAGAAAAATAAGCAGATAATGTGAACTAGAGATTTTAAACAATTAAGATGGTTCTTGGCATGGATTTCAACTTATTCAAGGACAGTAATTAAAAATATACAAAAGCAGAAATGAGAAAACACAAGGACATAAATATATATCAGAGGCAGACAGGTTCTCTCTATGAAGAAATAAAAAAATAATAATTTGACTTTGTGGCATTATCCTTATCCAGGGACAGTTTGAAATTTATTTTTAATTGTTTTATGACTATTTGTAAGATAGATAACAAAATAAAGGGTCATAAAATTTAGCAGCACATTGGATACCCATCTTTCCCATTTTAAATTAATTTTCTATATATAATTCAAGCCTTTGTATTTGCTGGAGCATTGGTTAATTATTCACTGTAACTATAGTACATTAGTTTAAATTAGTTTCAAAGCATTTTTCCCTCTACAGAAAAGAAGATGAATGGAGTTTGTGTATGTAAACGGACTGTGATTCAATTCTTGGTTCCATCATTTACTAATTGTGTGGCCTATATTAAAATCCTTTCCCCAAGTTGATCTCTGTCCTATAAAACTGATGTGATTACCACACTCATAAATGAGTTGAAGATCAAATGCCAAGTATATAGATTGAACAAGCAATATTTCAAAGATCGTAATGTTGCATAGTATTTGTAGAATTGCTTCTTCATTCATTCAAGTGTATGTATGTGTGTATGTGTGTGTGGGAGTGAAAAAGAGAGAAAAAAAAAGATTAAAGTATCTGTGTGTATCGAGTGTACCTACTTCCATAGTCTTATTATATGTATTTTTCAAGACTGGTATTCTTTGAAAAATGTCTACATACAGCAATTTTGAAGATTAGAACCTGTAAAGAATGCAAACTGAAATATTTTGTATGAATTTTAGCTAAACTACAAACTTGTTGGTAAAATTGTCTGTCCTATAAGCAGGCAGGTTTAGGAACCCAAGGGTCACCTCTAGCATACGTTTAATGATTCTAAATAATGAGAGCTCTATTAAACTCAAATGAGCAAAGTTGCTTCCCTCTTATATGTCAAGATCTGTGGGACTTAGCAAAGACACAAAAGAAGGTAAAGGAAGAAATCCAAGGTAAATTGAATTTATTCTATTTTAAAATTACTCATTCCACAGTGTTCCAAAGAGGGTTTTCAGAATGTAGACTTTTCTAGTAATACATAGAGTAATAAATACCTGTTATTTATATGATTCAAAACCAATACCATTTCCTGTGATATAGGCAAATATTAATTTAGAGGATCATATAAATATTTATAGTTTTCTTCTTAAGACAATACTAATTTACATTAACTTTCTCGAAGTTTTATCTAAAGCAATAAGAGAAGGAAAAGAGATTAAGGGGATACAAATTGGAAAAGAAGAAGTAAAACTATCTTTATTTGCAGATGATATGATTGCATATATAAGTGACCAGCAGAAATCTACCAGGAAACTCCTACAGCTGATTAACACCTTCAGCAATATAGCAAGATATAAGATTAACTCAAAGACATCAGTAGTCCTTCAATACACTAAAGATAAAGGGCTGAAAAAGAAATAAAGGAAACATCACCCTTTATAATAGCTACAAATAGCATTAAATACCATGGAGTAACTATAACCAAAGAAACAACAAATCTATTTGACAAAAAATTTAAGTCACTGAAGAAAGAAATTGAAGAAGATATCAGAAAATGGAAAGATCTCCCATGATTCTGGATGGGAGGGATCAACATAGTAAAAAAGTGGCAATTCTTCCAAAAGCAATCTACAGATTCAATGCATTGCTCATCAAAATCCCAACACAATATTTTGCGGACCTTGAAAGAAAAAATACTCAACTTCATTTGGAATAACAGGAAAGCTAGGATTACCAAAACAATTTTGCTCAACAAAAGAACCTCAGGAGGCATCACCATCCCTGACTTCAAGTTATACTATATAGCTACAGTAAAAAAAAAAAAAAAACAGCCTGGTACTGGCATAAAAACAGACTTGTGGATCAATGGAATCGAATTGAGGATCTAGGCATTAACCCAAAAACCTATGAACACCTGATCTTTGACAAAGAGGCCCAAAATATACAATGGAAAAAAGATAGAACTTTAACTAATGTTAGCATAGCTGGTTTGGTAGTATGTAGAAAAATGCAAATAGATCCAAGCTTGACACCCTGCACAAAACTCAAATCCAAGTGGATCGAAGACTTCAACTTAAACTCATCCACTTTGAACTTGATAGAAAAGAAAGTAGGAAATACCTTCCAATGAGTTGGCACAGGCAACCACTTCCTAAACATAACAACAGTGGTACAGACACTAAAATTAGCAATCAATAAGTGGGATCTCCTGAAGCTGAGAAGCTTCTGGAAAGTCAAGGACACTGTCAATAGGACAAAACCACAGCCTACAGAATGGGAAAAGATTTTCAACAACCCTACAAGTAATAGAGGGCTGATCTCTTAGATATATAAAGTACTCAAAAAACTAGAGCCCAAAACATTGAATAACCCAATCAAAAAATGGGGTTCAGAATTAAAAAGGGAATTATCAGCAGAAGAATTATGAATGGCTGAAAGGCACTTGAAAAAGTGCTCAACTTCTTTAGCCATCAGAGAAATGCAAATCAAAACATCTTTGAGATACCACCTGACACCTGTCAGATTGGCTAATATAAAAGTCACAGATGACAGCCTATGATGGAGAGGTTGTGGAGCAAGGGGAACACTCCATTGTTGGTGAGAGTGTCAGCTTGTTCAGCCACTATGGAATGCAGTATGACGATTTCTCAGAAAACTGGGAATCAATCCCTCCAAGAATCCAGCAATATCACTTCTGGATGTATACCCGAAAGATGCACATTCGCACTCCAAAGGCAGCAGCTCAACTCTGTTCATAGCAGCATTATTAGTAATAGCAAGAACCTGGAAGAAACCTAGATGCCCCTCAACTGAGGAATGGATTAACAAACTGTGGTACATCTACACAATGGAGTACTACTCAGCAGTAAGAAAAACATGATATCCCAGAATTTACAGGCAAATGGATGGATTTGGAGACTATCCTCCTGAGCGAGGTATCACAAACCCAGAAAGATAAGCAGGGGATGTACTCACTCATTAGTCAACTCTAACCAAAGAAAAACCAAAAAGCAAAGCATGTCCAAGCAGCAAACCACAACCCCTGAACATCTTTGGACCTGAAACACCTGGGAGTGGCACCTTGGATCCCACTTCTTGTAGAGGAACACCTGACTCAGTCTTGATGTTTGGTGAGGAAACTGGATCTGCCAGGGGTTGAATTGAGCAATATTGGGACCTTGGAACCTCCAGCCCATGCTGGAGAGGAGATGGGGATTTGTGGAGAAGAGAGAGTTACTGGAGGGGTTTAGAGGGGTAGAGACCTTGAATAAGGATATACATGGATAGAAAATGTGACTTTATTCATAATAAAAAAATAAGAAAAAGAAAAAAAGAAAGACAGTAGTTAAATTTGCAATAGAAAATATATTGAAATGGCTGCACTATAAAAAACAAATAAACAAAAAGTTTCTAATAAAATATTAAAAATGAGCAATATTTACTTCCTGGTATTTAAAATTATACATATGTGTATCACTTTTCTGTACAACACTGTTAATTTTTCTGGAAGTGAAAAAAGGACACAGATTGCCAGAGAATGCACAGCTGGTTAGTGGCTTAGCCATTGGGGATTACAATGTAGTTATGTTTGATTCTAAAATCTGGGCTCTTGACACTATATCATTCTGCATTTTAATTATGAAATATAAAGAAATATTATAAAATGTCAAAAAGGCAGAGAACAAAATCACAGATGTTTGCATAATCTTTCATTATTTTCATGGGTATATGAGAAAAGCTAGTATTTGTTATTTACAACTAAAAATAATTAAATTTAAAAATTATATACTTTTTACAAATATTTGCAGCTATATTTGATAATGTGCCAAAATTAGCATAACTTTTTAATTTCAAATCTTGAAAATAACCCAATTGCCAATTCTCATATTTTGGTAAACATGCACTTTCATTAAATCCCTAAGATAGTAAATGAATTTTTATAAAATATACTCTCCTTAGATCAGGGATTCTCTAGGACCCTTTTCTGCCCTCAAACTTGTAACTCTCCTGATTTGTCTTTAATGGGTATGAATATTTAAAATTTATTTTATCAGGCCTGGTTATAGGTTATTTTTTTATGTTTAAGTCTTCAAAGTGAATTTTGAGGATAAATTTGTAATGAGTTAATATAATTCTCAGTTTTGTACTTGAGAATTTCCATGTCTTGAATCTTAAATCAACAAAGTGGATATATAAAAACTTAGCATTCTTATAACCATAAAGCATGGCAGCATACAAATTTCTTCCTGATGAGATATGGATGTAAGAACCATATTTATTGTGCACAACTTCATAGTCTAATGGAGATAATCCCATAGGATAGTGGAAGTATAATGGTTTTGGCAAAAAGCATATATGTTTTTTTTTTTCATGGAACAGATATATGAGAATACTTACTTTGACAAAAAAGTCTTTAGACATTTACATAGATTGAGAATTAAGAAAAATTAAAAATAAAAATTAAATAAGAATATAGACAATCCTGCCTTTCACATGAAAATTATATTTTCATGATATAATCACAGTATGATTTTCTCAATAACAAACATTTCCCATCTATACCTTTATTAATAACAAATTTGAACTCCAGGCACAAATATTTTCAAATTATTTTTCAAAGGTTTATTTTAAATTAATTACTCATACACACATGATTGGTTATTTTATCTCAAACTTGATTATTTTGTGTAAAATTATTTGTTGTTTTAGAGTTTTACACAAAATTATCACATCGCTTTTTTGTCTTAACTTTTTGAAAGATGACTATTTTGAAATTGTATTTTTGGGATGGGATTGCTAAGAAACTATACCTTAAAAATATAATTATTGATGTGTGCGCTTTAATTTTTAAAATCAATGTATGATTTATATTATGCATTAAGTTGTGTCTACCTAAATTTCACATATTCACACATTTCCCTCACTTTAACTTTTCAGGGCCTTTAAGAAAAAATAGTGTTGATCTGATTCTAAGAATAAGAACAAATTCAATAGTGTTTGTGTTCTGAAGAATGGTAGAGTCTGGAGGTCTATATTTCTCCTTGATCAGAGAGAAAAACCCTGTTCTGCCTCAGCTGGAGGCAGGTGCCATTGAGCAAGAAAAATCATATGACATCAAAACCTCCTAACACCTTGATTCTGTGCTTTCAACTGCAGAATTTTAGAAGATGAATTCCTGTTGTTTAGCCCATACAACTAGTACTATTCTGTTATTGTAAAGCAGCAACTCTAATATAATTTCAGACAAACCAACTCCAAATTTCTGTCTCAGTTTTTACACTTTGAGTATCAAGTAGTTCTAAAATAGGAATAAGTTCAATGTCATTTAAAATTTGAACTACAAGTTTAGGAAGAATGAAAATATATCTAAACATCAGATAAACACATATGTCTCACATATGATTATTTTTGCTGTAAAACTAAGAACAATAGTTTTTGGTTTCACAATATATACAACTGGAGCTCAGCTGATGCAACCTGAAGGTACTAGTGCGACAGTTCCCAGCACGCGGTGGTGGTGCAAACAAGGAAAGGGCGCCGGTGCCAGCCGAGCGTGGGAAGCAGAAAAAGTGGAGCCATGGAGGGTGAAGAGAAGCTGCTCCTTATCACCCAGAACCTGCAGGAGGTTCTGTGGGAAGAGAAGCTGAAACAGATACTGAAGGAATGGGAATTTAAAATCTACTGGGGCACGTTCACAACAGGGAAGCCCTTGTGGCTTAATTTGTACCCATGTCCAATACTGTCGCCTTTTTGAAGGCAGGGCATGAGGTAAAAATTCTGTTTGCCGACCTTCGTGCCTACCTGGACAACATAAAAGCTCCCTGGGAACTCTGAGAACTTCGAACCAGTTGCTAAGAGAATGTGATCAAGACAATGCTGGAGAGCATTGGTGAACCCCTGGAGAAGCTCGTTTATCAAAGGCCCTGACTCCCAGCTCAGCAAAGAGTACATGCTGGATGTGTACGACTGTCCTCCGTGATCACACAACATGATGCCAAAAAGCTGGGGCTGAGGTCATGAAGCAAGTGGAACACCCTTTACAGAGTGGCTTGTTGTACCCTGGACTGCAGGCTTTGGAGGAAGAGTACTTAAAAGTAGATGCCCAGTGTTGACCAGAGGAAAATTTTTACATTTGCAGAGAAGCATCTCCCAGCACTTGGCTACTGAAAATGGTTCCACCAGATGAATTCCATGGTCCCAGGATTAACTGGGAGCAAAATGGACTCATCAGAAGGTGAGTCCAAAAGAGAAACCCACTGTCAAAGGTCCTGCCAAGAATTCACAGCCAGAGGAAATCATCCCATTCCAGCTGGATATCTGTTTAGGCAAAATCGTCAGTGTGGAGAAGCACCCAGATGCAGACAGCCTGTATGTTGGAGAAGATTGATGTAGGGGAAGCTGAACCCAGGACAGTGGTGAGTGGCCTCACAGTTTGTGCCCAAGGAAGAACTCTAGGACAGGCTGGTTGGTGGTGGTGCTGTGTAATCTGAAACCTAGAAAATGAGAAACGTGGACTCCAGAGTATGCTCCTGTGTGCTTCCATAGAAGGGGTGAGCGGCCAGGTTTAACCTCTGAAAACTCCCGCGGGCTCTGCTCTTGGTGAGTGAGCGTTTGTGAAGGACTATGGCAAGGGCCAGCCAGATGAGGAGCAGAAGCCCAAGAAGAAAGTCTTTGAGAATCTGTAGGACAATTTTAAGATTTCTGTAGAATGCATTGCACAATGGAAACAAACCATCTTCATGAACAAGCTTGGGTCCATCTCCTGCAAATCACTAAAAGGGTAACAATAGCTAGCTAGCCCAGCACCCTCCACCCACTGTGCTGTCTGCTGTCTCAGCTTGCTACATCTGTCATCCATTCTCATCCTAGGACACTGAAGCTCCAGCTCTGAAACTGTTGAATAGACATGGGACTTGGTAAGGAACAGCTCACCTTCCTACCTTCTGGGATCATCCCACCTGGCTGCAAGGAAATTGACTGTTTGGGGTACAGACGGCGGCCCAGCAGCATACCAGGGGTACCTCCTTCCCTTGGCAGTGGACTTAAGAAATCTGATTTCAATAGAAGCAGAAGGAAAATTTTATTCCACAGTCATCATAATTGGAAAAGCACCGGTTCCGAAGTTTCTGAAGGGTTATCACCATAGCTGTACTTCTAGTTAGGATCTAGTGCCTGGCCTGAGAAGAAATATATATATATTTATTCTCAACAGGAAATTGTGGGATTTGAAAAGAAGGGAAAGCAGAGCCTAGAAGTCTATCAACCTTCCCAGGACTGGCAACATCCCAAGGCCTGCCTACCCTGAGGCTTGGCACCAGTGGCAGTGTCTGCCCCAGCTCTCTCCAGGTTTCCCTTGATCTGGCTAGGTTGGGACACTCCCTGATGGAAATGGACTGATATAGTGTGGTGCTTTCTTCAGTGTGGGATACTTCATAAGTATCCTCCTCTGTCAAAGAGAAAAAAATTAAGGTAGCACATTGATTCTAAGATAATTAAGAATTATATTCCCCTAAACTGATGCTATATTATTTAGATTTATGTGTTTTCTCTTAATTTCTAGGTAGTATTAAACAAATTCAAATTTTAAAGCATAAAAATTAAATATTAAATACTTTTGAAAGTGAAAATAAGATATTAGAGGAAAACAAAATTAAATAGGGGCATGTCCTAATATCATAAAAATCAAAATTTGAATGACCATGAATCTCATGGTTGTGTAGACTATGGATTATCAAATATAAAATAGATTCAAATATTTTGTTTTAATAAAAATGTCAGATAAACAATTTAGCAATAAATAATGAAAGAGGTTACATTCAATGAAATGCAGCATAAATATTATTTTTATGTAAAATATACCATTATCCCATAACTTCATCATCGATATTATCTATTAAATTAATAGTTAGATGTATATGAGAATAATTATATGTTATATATAATTATATAATATATAATATAAATATATATGAAGGAACCAACATATCCTATTTTGAAGGTATAGAACACTTGAGGTATATATTATTTCCTCACTTTTGAATAGATTCATAGTACACTAAAATGATGGATATTACCTTAACCTTTTAAATAAAAATAAAATAAATTAGCTTGAGTTCTAGTTTTAAACATCTTTATATATTTGAAACCCCTCAGCTTATGGTACCATGTTTTTCACAAGGTTTTCTCTTCACCAAAGCAAAATTCCTGTGCAACATATTGAATTATAAAAACACTTAGTATTAACATCAGCTACAAAGTCATTAAATTTATATGCTATGGAATCAATAATAAAGTGATTCTATGAATTTTAAAATTTCAGGAATGTGGCATGGTAGAAAGTGACAGATGAAGAGATTATTACAGTGCAATAATGTGGTGGTAATTTAAGTATTAAAGTGCAGGATAAGATTATTTCAGATCACAATAGATAGAATAAATAGTTCTTGTGGGATCGAGAGAGAAATATATCTGATAGATCTTTCAAAATAAAAATATTTAAATCACTGTCTGCATTTTTCTCATTTATAAAACACTTTATGAATCAGTGAAAAATATCAAGAAATAAATTAGTGAGTATAATTATAAACATCAAAAGAAATCTGTCAAGGGATTTATTTTCTACTTAATGTAATAGTTTTTTAAAGCAAAAATTTGTCCTAAATCATTTATATTATTTTGAAATATGATACATTATTCTTTTTTTGTTGTTTTTTTGTTTTTTGTTTTTTTTTCCTTCTTTATTTTGTATTTATCAAAAAAAACACAGTAAAAAGAATTTAAAATGTGGAAGAGTTAACAATAACTATACAGAGGATAAGAATGATAAGCATGGCTTATCAAGGGAAGAAATACAAATAAGATTGCTACACCTATATTTTCTTTGTGTTCATCTTTCCCTCTGAATTTTTTTTTCCATCCC
>PVIH01011653.1:29286-68046 GCA_004025045.1 Sigmodon hispidus | reverse complement strand
AATCAATCTCCCCAAGGACCCAGCAATACCACTTCTGGGTGTATACCCTAAAGAGGCACATTCACACTCCAAAGGTATTAGCTCAACTATGTTCATAGCAGAATTATTTGTAATAGCAAGAACCTGGAAACAACCTAGATGTCCCTCAACTGAAGAATGGATTAACAAACTGTGGTACATCTACACAATGGAATACTACGCAGCAGTAAGAAAAAATGATATCCTAAAATTCCCAGGCAAATGGATGGATTTGGAGAATATCCTCCTGAGCAAGGTATCACAATCTCAGAAAGATAAGCAGGGGATGTACTCACTCATTAGTGGTCTCTAAACAAACAAACAAGAAAAAAAGCCAAGCATGCCCAAGTGGCAAACCACAACCACTGAACAGCTTGGGATCAGAAACACCCTGGACTGACCCTTAGGACCCCACTCCAACTATAGGAACACCTAACTCACTCTTGAGGGAGGGTGGACAAAACTGGATTTGGCCAGGAGTGGAGACTGATCCAAGCATTATTGGGTCAGTGGGACCATAGGACTGTCTGCTCCCCGCCCAGGGAGGGGATGGAGAGTTGTGGAGAAGCAAAATGACCTGATGTGGTGGGAGGGGGAAGGGACTTTGAATAAGGACATACAGGGATGGAAAAAAAATTCAGAGGGAAAGCTGAACACAAAGTAAATATATGTGTAGCAATCTTATTTGCATTATCACCCTTGAGAAGTCATGCTTATGATTTTTATCTTCTTTATAGTTATTGTTAACTTTTCAGCATTTTAAATTCATTTTACTGTTTTTTTGATAAATACAAAATAAATTTAAAAAAGAAAAAAAATAAGTTGTCTACTATCTATAAATATAACTAGCCAATATTTCCCCAAATACCTGAACTAGTGATTTTAAACAAAAATAAAATTATATTAAACTAACCAATAATATTCTATGTAAACCTGGTAGAATTTGACAAAAGATATATAAGATTTAGTGAATTAATAGAACCATAAGAAATATCAAAATTCTTCAAATTTTCCATCTTGACTTTAGTATGCCTCATAATAAATGTACCATTATTAACAACATGAAGCCTTAATGATGTGAAGAACTCTGCTCTCTGCCACTATCCGTCTGCATTTCACAGCCCTCAAGACACCTGCCTAGAATAATAGCTCTAGGATTTTGCTTGACCTTATATACTTCCCATTTTCAAGCTCATCTGTTTCAACACCCCATCACAACTTGTACAAGTTTCTTTCTTCATATGTGTGCTCTGATAATCGCCTTCTCTGTCTCATTTGCTTATTTCTCTCTTCCTTGTTTTGTAACTGATCTTTTGATAACATGTATTATTAAATTTTGTCAGACCACATGTTCCTTTAAGTGAGGAGAGTAATTCCTACTTTTAAATATACATGCAACAACATGTCATTAATGCTAAACTCAAATCTATCCATTCCATTAAGGATTAAGGCTACGTCTTTTACACCTTATACTAATGTATAATTACGCTGTGTTGTAATTGCCTAAAATGTGATCAAAGGGATTACAGAGGTGTCTTGATCTATAAAGTGCTTGCCACACAAAAATGAGAAACTGAATTTGGATTCACAAAACCAATGTAAAAGGCCATGACTGGCAGTATTGATTTGTAACTGCAGTGCTATAGGGACAGAGACAGAAGGATCCATGAAATTCATGAGCATCAAGTTCAGTATGAGATCTTGTTTCAAAAAATTAAAGTAGAAAGCAAAAAATTTATATGATCTGAAGAGAAACAAGAAGTGAAACTATCTCTATTTGTAGATGATACGATTGTTGAATACATAAGTGACCCACAAAATTCTATCAGGGAACATCTACAGCTGGTAAACATCTTCAGCAACGTAGTAGGATACAAGATTAACTCAAAGAAATCAGTAGCCCTCCTATGCACTAAAGATAAAGGGCTGAAAATGAAATAAGGGAATCATTACCTTTTATAATAGCTACAAATAGCATTAAATAACTCAGGGTAACTATAACCAAAGAAGTAACAGATGTTTGACAAAAACTTTAAATCATTGAAGAAAGAAATTGAGGAGGATATCAGAAAATGGAAAGATCCACTTTGCTGGATAGGTAGGATCAACATTGTAAAAATGGCAATCTGACCAAAAGCAATCTATAGATTCAATGCAATTCTCATCAAAATCTCAACACATTTTTTTTTACAGATTTTGAAAGAACAATACTCAGTTTCATTTGGAATAACAGAAAAACCAGGATTGCCAAAACAATTTTTCTCAACAAAACAACCTCAGGAGGCATCACCATCCCAGACTTCAAGTTATACTATAGAGCTACATTAAAAAAAACAGCCTGGTACTGGCATAAAAACAGACTTGTGGATCAATGGAATTGAATTGAAGATCCAGGCATTAACCCAAATACCTATGAACACCTGATCTTTGACAAAGAGGCCCAAAATATTCAATGGAAAAAAGATAGTATCTTTAACAAATGGTGTTGGCATAGCTGGATGGTAGTGTGCAGAAAAATGTAAATAGATCCAAGCCTATCACCCTGCACAAAACTCAAATCCAAGAATATCAAAGACCTCAACATAAACCCAGCCATACTGAACTTGATAGAAAAAAAAGTGGGAAATACCCTCCAACGAATGGCACAGGTGACCACCTCCTAAATAGAACACCAGTAGTTCAGACACTAAGAAAACAATCAATAAGTGGGACTTCCTGAAACTGAGAAGCTTCTGTAAAGCCAAGGACACAGTAAATAAAAGAAAATGACAGCCTAGAGAATGGCAAAAGATTTTCACCAACCCTACAAGTGATAGAGGAATGATCTCTAAAGTATATAAAGAACTCAAGAAACAAGAGTACAAAACCTTTTATAACCCAATCAAAAAATGGGGTTCAGAACTAACAAGGGAATTTTCAGAAGAAGAATTAGAAGTGGCTGAAAGGCACATGAAAAAGTGTTCAACTTCTTTAGCCATCAGAGAAATGCAAATCAAAACAACTTTGAGATACCATCTGACACCTGTCAGATTGGCTAAAATAAGACACAGATGACAGCCTATGCTGCAGAGGTTGTGGAGCAAGAGGAACATTCCTCCATTGTTGGTGGGAGTGCAAACTTGTTCAGCCACTCTGGAATGCAGTATGGAGGTATCTCAGAAAACTGGGAATCAATCTCCCCAAGGATCCAACAATACCACTTTTAGGCATATACCCTAAAGACACACATTTGCACTCCAAAGGCATTAGCTCAACTATGTTCATAGCAGCATAATTCATAATAGCAAGAACCTGGAAACAACCTAGATGCCCCTCAACTGAAGAATGAATTAACAAACTGTTGTACATCTACTCAATGTAGTACTACTCAGCAGTAAGAAGAAATGATATCCTAAAATTTGCAGGCGAATGGATGGAATTTGAGAATATCCTCCTGAGCGAGATATCACAAACCCAGAAAGATAAGCAGGGATGTATTCACTCATTAGTGAACTTAAAAAACAAAAAGTCATTGTATAATTTTATACAAGAGCTCAAGGCTAGAACATAGCTAAATGACACAGTGATTCACTTTTGCATTGATTGTCTCTGGCAAGGGTGTGGGTGAGGAAGGACGAGTTTTTCTTTAAGGGACTGGCCACAGGGAATTTAATTATGCTCCAGTAAGTAAATGAGCACATGAATGTGTGGTTTTTTGTTTGTTTGTTTTTTGTTTTGCTTTGTTTTTTGTAAATGGGGAGATCAAAAGCGTGGGTATGAAACTGAGAGGACTAATAACTGAGTTTGATGAGGTGTATGATGTAAAATCACCAAATACTAAATTAAAAAAATTAAAGAAGAGAGAATTTGAGGAATACATCCAAGAAGGAACTTTGGCTTCCACAAGTGTGTATGTGCATGCTTACTGGCACAAAAGTGCAAATTCTCATAAATATGTCCATATAACACACACACATACTTTCTGTCTCTCTTTAAAACCCACAAAAGTTATCTAAGAAATAGACAGCTAAAACACTTTAGATTCATTAAGTTGATAGTTTAAATAGTGATTTCCAAAAGAATCATAAAGCAATATGTGAAGGTTACATAAATCTTGTGATAATAGAATGCTAGTATTTTTTTTATCTCAAGATTTTAAGATTTCCCAGGTCAAATTATATTAGGATCATTATTTCTTAATACTTTGTGCTCCCTCTCTGTGGACAACAGATCACTGGAAGCATATAGACTTTTGATATTGAAACAATTAATGCAGTTTAGCTATAATGAAAATTTAAATATAGGCATAGTTGTTATGCTTAAAGGATAAAATATTATGTATTTTAACATTTTTTTTCAGTATCCACAGTGTTTTTTGAAAGGACATTAAAGAGAGTCATAACAATGGCCAGATGGTCTTAAGGGTCAAGTTCAGATGGAAAACCCCTGCTACTGCTGTCACTCCAGTTGAGACTCTCTCATCCTTTAGGGAAGTGCATATGAGAACAGATGACTGGAGAAAACATTTCCACCCCATCTCTTTCTCCACTTCACACTGTTAGTAGAAATTCCACAGACTTTCCTTAAAATTGTGTTTTTTAAAACAATTATATTTGTTTAAATACTTATGTAGAGTTAATATAAATACTTTAAAAATAAAGGAAGTGAAGATCCTTACCAATATTTCTCTATCACATTTTTCAAAATTCTTAGAATCTGTAGTAAATAAACTCATTCAACTTTAATTGCGTTAAGGATTTCTAAAACCTATTTATTTTTTTTTTCATCTCAGAACATCAGTGGCCTTGCTTAAGGGTTTTACATGATGTAATTAAGCCATATTTTAAGGCATTTGGCCAAGCTCCTGGTCCCGCTGGAGAGACATAGAGGAGAGTTAATATGAACAGGGGACAGGGATTATGAGGAGAAGTCCACAGAGATGGCTGCCTGGAGCTCTGGGGTGCTTAAAAATCAAGAACAGCCACTGGGAAATCATGGAAAAAGGAGCTAAGCCCTTCCAGAGTAGGTCATTGTCCATTGTCATGAGCAGTATGTGGAGCCCCTAGGGGTGGAATCACACTGTTTTCCTGTGCATAGGCTGGCACTTTGAAGCCCATTCCCTGGAGAGGAGCGATTAACCCAGTCTTGATATTGGGATGAGAAAAACTTGCCTGAAGTGGATGTACCATACTGAAGTGACCCACCTTCTTGACCCTTTGCAGGGAGGTGGGGGGAAGGGAGGTGTTAGTGGATGGAATGGGGGGAGGCTGAAGGCCAACTGGGAGGAATTAGGAAGAGTAACAGGAGAGTGACCAGGGGAATACATGAGGAAAAAAGACCTTTTTTAAGTAAATAAATTAATTAAAATTAAAAGAAATATCTCAATAATCTTATTATATTATAAATATCTCAATAATGTTATTGTATTATAAATATGATCTAGGTCCAATGATAATTGCAATTTATCCCATCTTCAAATTAAATATGTAGCTTCTACCTTTACTTTTCTGTTTTTTCAAAAATAATTTTCACACTCAATTTGAAGGATACAAGATAATAACTAGTCTTTGTATATGTGGATACATATGTGTGAGCCTGTGGAAGCCAGAGGATAACATTAGATGGCCCTCCTTGGGGTCTATTCATCTTTGTTTTGGTGGGAGTTAGGATGAAAGAGAATCTCTTAAGCATCTCTCTAGATAGCTGGGCACTAAGCCGTAGAAAACTGTCAAACTTATGTTTGTTTAGTCTTATTAACAGTAGCAGGTTTATAAGTGCATGCCATGCACAACTTATTATACATGTGTTCTGGGGATCAAATACAGTTGTCATGTTTGCAAAAATAAAGAAGTTACACTTTGGACCATCTTCTTAGTCCAAAAACCAATCGATATTTTTATTAAAAAATTAATAAAGGTAAAGTCATAGTTTTAAAAAATATAATATAAACAAGTATTCAAGACCTTATTTACCTCATTAACAAATAAAGAAATCACAGATAGACTGCAACCAGCTCAAAGAATTTGTAAAGTGGATATAAGGAGAATCAAAAATGATGAAGTAACAATTCCTTCTTGACATAATTCACTGCTATTTCTAAAATCAAGAATAATTTGTTACTAACTTTTTTATAATTTCCACAGCCATAAAATCTTAAAAGCAGAAAAGCATAGAGATAACACAAAAGAGTACAGGTCACCTTGGTATTTTTAATCATTTTTTTGTCTATTTCAAAATTTTTCATAGTGTCTTCATATTTTCAATAAACAAATTTAACTTTTCCATTTAAATTTATGATGGTATATAGGTGCTTTCTTTTGTATTTGTTGCCCTTTTTAAGACCTACACACTTAATGTTTTAGATTAATGAGATCTTACATCATTGAATGGCTGCTGTATACATAATACTATTCCAGATGTTTGCATGCATCATTTTATTTAAATTCCAACTCAAAATGATTAAGTGTTCAAGATCACATTAAAAATAAGAACTAAAATTAAGCACAATACATTTTCTGTCAAAAGATTTATGTTTTCTCTGTTCTACAGACCTGGTACATAGTGCTTGAGCTATTTTATGAGGAGTAAGTTATGAGTCTCTGAAGCTCGCATGGACATTGACCTTAAGAGAAAAGTACCTCAACAATACCTTAATAATCTATATATTTCTAGACTTTTTCTTTGTCCCCTGGAGAAGGACTCATTCAGCTTCCTTCCTAATGTACCATTGGGCTATTCAATGACTATTTCATTATCATCAGATCCATATTGCATCTATCAAAAAAATTCAACATTTCATCCTCCAAAGTTCATGTCACTCTTCTGTGTTATTCTTTACTGCCAGCCCTTCTCCCTAATCATCATTTCACTCCAGCAGCCATCAAATTACAGCTGGCAATGGTATAAGCATAGACGAAAACTACACTGTTTCCCATTGTCATAGGCTACCTGTTTACATTGCCAAAACAGCCAGTTAATAGAGAAAAGGCTAGTGAGGAAATTCTAGCACTGTGTTTATATATATATATATATATATATATATATATATATATCAGATAATGGCTTTTCCCATTGATTAATGTGATTGTTTTGGAAAACAGATCAAATCAACTAGTTATCTCAAGTGACAGCTCCCTGTACTTAGGAAATTTCTTAAAACCTAAGTGCCCTGTTTTTCCCAGTGTGTCACACTTCATGCAATGAGTATTCATCAAAGGGCATTGATTAAATTAAATGTCATATTAGATATACGTTCAATCGATGGCTTATACTACTACATGGTGCATTCAATCACTAATGTATAAATCAGAAACGATAGCCAATGGAAAAGAAAATTCAAAGGGTAATTTAGCTTTTATAGCCAGTCACAGATGTTAAAACCTAAATGGTAGGCAATTTTAGATCATTAAAAATAATAACTCACCCTACATAAGAATTGAAAGCTCCAATTTCTGCACCCCAGGGTGGCTTATTAAGAATAGTGTTTTTCTTAAACGATGTATGACCTTCAAGTAAAGTGAAAATGGACACACTTAAGTTGAGACTTAAAAGTGTACTTTGACGAATTAAATTTATAGTTTCACAAAACAGTTGGCTGTGTCATAAAAACTCTACTATTTTGCTTCGTTTACTAGTCTCGTGTGCTTTTTCTAAAGGGTTATCTTAGTTTGGGTTTTATTGTTGTGAAGATACATCATGACCATGGCAACACTTATAAAGAAAACATTTATTTGGGAAGGCTCACTTTGTGTTTCAGAGGTTTAGTCCATTATTATCCTAACAGTGAGCATGCAGGCAGATATGGTGCTGGAGTGAGAAAGCTACATCTTACAGGCAACATGAAGTCAACTTACTGTCGGTTGCCAGGTCCAGGTGCAGCCTGAGTCCCGTCCTGAGACAGGGGAGGGGCACAGGGGCAAAAAAAAATAGTCTTGAGCTTGCCTATTTCTGAATCAGATTGGTGAATACCATAACTGTCATCATAAAGACTTCATCCCTTAACTGATGGAAGCAATGTAGAGATCCACAGCCCATCACCAGGCAAAGCTGTGGGAAGAGAGGGAAGAGGGATTATTTGAGCAAGAGGGATCAAGATCATGATGGGAAAATCCAGAGAGACAATTGAACCAAGCTATCGAGAACTGATGAACCTCAGATCAACAGCTGTAGACCCTGCAGGGGACCAGACTAAGCCCTCTGCATGAGAAAGACAACTTCTTAGCTTAGTCTGTTTAAAAGACCCCTGGAAGTGGAATCAGGATCTATTCCTGGTGCATGAGCTGGCATTTTGGAGCTCATTACTTATGAAAAGACACTTTGCTCACCCTTTTTACAGGGTGGGGTAGGAGCTTAGTCTTGCCTCAAATGAATGTACCAAGCTTTGCTGACTCCCCATCGGAGGCCTTATTTTTTAAGAAAAGGGGATGGGGAAGGGTTTCTGGGTAAGGCTGGGGAGGAAGTGGGAGGAGAGATGAGAGGGAGAATCTGTGGTTGCTATGTAAAAAGCTTAAAAATTTCTTAAATAAAAAAGAGAAGAAAGAAATAAAAAATAAAAAGAAATGAATTGTCTGACCACCAGAAGAGTTTCACACAAGTGGCTGGCCCAGAATAGCTCCAGCTGTCTTTATTTACATATCAAAACAAGCATTTTTTTTCCATACTAACAAACAAGTTTTTCCCATCCTCCAACATTAATCTCTGGCAAAAATGAATATGTCAAATGTGTTTTTTCCCATCTTTTATATCAAAACATTTCCAAATCCAAAAGGTAATAAACCATGACTTTAGAGCAAGGAAAAAGCCAGAAAAGTCAAGAATTATTGACACACTGATTTTAAGTTACAAACCAAAAATCAAAGCACATAACAAATCTAAGTGTTCTTTTTAAGATACAACTAGACAACACTTTGAAATTAGGTTATTCTGGAGTACAGGCTATCAAGATAAGCATAAATCAAATTTAATCTTCAAAATACTTAAGTCTGGACAAGGTCCAAAGGTCAGCAGATTCCAGGGCCTAATCCCCTGCCCAGAGAGTAGCTCTCCAGGACCAGGATCAATCTGTAGAGTCCGATCCCAGACCCTCCTTAGCAGACAGGACTAGATTTTGGCAGTGACGGGCTCCTTCAGCCACACCTAAAAGAGGGACCTTACATGGCTGAGGCCTGCCTACAGGGCAAATTGCTTCATCAGAGAAGGACTGAGGACTTGAAATTCAGGCCACTGTCCAGAGCAGACTCAGAGATCGAGCAGACTCCTTGCTCAGAGGAGACAGGAGACACACAAGCCATCTTTCCACAACTGACTAGGAGTGGCCTAATCATGAAACACTGAAGCCATGGGAAGATGCCAGTGCAAAAATACATAAAATAATATAAAGAACAACAAGGCAACACCAGAAGAAACCAATAGTTCTACAACTACAAGACCTGAACAGAGCACTGAAGAGGAAACAACATCAAAACACCTCTATGAAGATTATTGAAGCCTTCAAATAAGATATAAAAAATTCTCTTAAAGAAATAGAAGAAAATACAAAAAAAAAAAAATTGGATGACATGAACAAATCCTTAAAAGAAAACCAAGAAAAGGTAAAGCAAAAAATGAAAGAAACATTCCAGGAACTAAAAACTGAAATAAAAGCAATAAAAAAGGCACAAAATGAGGCAAAGATGGAAATAGAAAATCTGAAGAAAAGAGCTAGAACTACAGATACAAGCATAACCAACAGAATCCAAGAGATGGAACACAGAATCTCTGGAGTGGAAGACTCAGTAGCAGAAATACATACATCAGTCAAAGAAAGCACTAACACCAAAAAAGGCATAACACAAAATGTTCAGGAAATCTGGGACAACATGAAAAGACCTAACTTGAGAATAATAGAAATAGAAGAAGGAGAAGAATATCAGCTCAAAGACACAGATAATATATTCAATAAAATCATACAAGAAAATATTCCTAACTTAAAGAAGGAAATGCCTAACTTAAAGAAGGAAATGCCTATAAAGATAAAAGATGCTTACAGAACACGAATTACATATGATCCCCCAAAAGTCTGCTCATCACATAATAATCAAGCCACACAACATACAAAACAGAGAAAAAAATTTAATAGCTACAAAAGAAAAAGACCAACTTAATTATAAAGGCAAACCCAGCAAAATTACACCTGACTATTCAATGGAAATGATGAAAGCAAGAAGGGCTTGGTCAGAAGTTATACAGACACTAAAAGAGCATGGCTGCCAACCTAGACTACTAAACCAGCAAAATTATGAATCATTATAGACAGAGTAACAAGATATTTCATGACAAAATCAGACTGAAACAATACAAATCTATCAATCAGGCCTTCCAGAAAACACTAGAGGGAAAACTCCAACCTAAGGATCCCAGACACATCCATGAAACCACAAACATTCACTAATCTCACATAAGAAAAGCCCAGAGAAAGGAATTACATACAAACTACCACCAAAAATAGCAGGAAATATCAATCAGTGGTCACTAATATCCCTTAATATCAATGGACTCAACTCACCTATAAAAAGACACACACTAACAATATAGATACAAAACAGAAGCCATCCTTCTGCTGCATACAAGAAACACACCTCAACCACAAAGACAGACACAGGCTCAGAGTAAAGGGTTGGAAAAAGATTTTTCAGTCAAATGGTCCTAAGAAACAAGCTGGGGTTGCCATCCTAATAACTAACAAAGTAGACTTTAAGCTAAAAGCAATTAAAAGGGACCAAGATGGTCATTACTTAATCATCGCAGGAAAAATTGGCCAAGAAGACATTTCAATCCTGAATATTTATGCCCCTAATATAAGGGCACCTACCTGTGTAAAAGAAACACTGCTAAACCTTAAATCCCACATCAATTCTAACACCCTAATAGTGGGAGACTTCAATATTCCACTTTCTCCCTTTGATAGGTCAACCAGACAGACTCAACAGACAAATAGGGAGTCTAACAGAGGCTATGATGCAAATGGATTTAATAGATATTTATAGAAACTTCCACCCAAATGCAAAGTAATATACATATTTCTTAGCTCCTCATGGAACTTTCTCTAAATTTAAACACATAATTCTTAAGCAAATACCAACAGGTCCAAAAAAAATGGAAATAATCCCTTGTATCATATCTGACAAACAGAACCTAAAGTTAGAGTTCAACAACATCAAAAATCACAGGAAGCCTACCAACTCATGAAACCTAAATATCACTCAGCTGAACCACCTCTGGGTCAAGGAAGAAATTAAGAAAGAAATCAAAGTCTTCCTAAATTTAACAAAAATGAATCCACAACATACCCAAATTTGTGGGAAACGTTGAAAGCAGTCTTACGAGGAAAATTCATAGCACTAGATGACTATATGAAAAGCCTAGAGAAATTCCACACTAGAGACCTAATAGCTCAGCTGAAAGCCTTAGAACAATTAGAAACAAACTCACCAAGAAGGAGTAGATGGAAGGAAATCAAACTTAGAGGTGAAATCAACACAATTAAAACAGAAAGAACAATACAAAGTTTAACAAGATAGATAAACTCTTATACAAACTAATCAAAAAGCAGAGGGAGATATGCAAATCAACAAAATCAGAAATGAGAATGGGGACATAACAACAGACCCCCAGGAAATCCAGACAATTATCAGATCATACTTTGAAAATCTATACTCCAAAAAAATGGAAAACCTAGAAGAAATGGACAGCTTTCTGGACAGGTACCATCTACCAAAATTAAATGAAGATCAGATTAGGCACCTAAACAGGCCTATAACCCTAAAGGAAATTGAAGCTGTCATTAAAAGCCTCCCAAATAAAAAAAAACAAACAAGGTCCAGATGGTTTCAATGCAGAACTCTACTAGACATTCAAAGAAGAATTAATACCATTACTCATCAAACTATTTCACAGAGTAGAAAAGGAAGGAATATTGCCAAATTCCTTTTATGAGACCACAATTACCCTAATACCAGAGCCACTCAAAGACACAATGAAGAAGGAGAATTATGGACCAATTTCCCTCATGAATATTGATGTGAAAATTCTCAACATAATTTTGGCAAACAGTATATAACAATATATTAAAAAAAAATCATCCCCCATGATCAAGTAGGCTTCATCCCAGAAATGCAGGGATGGTTCAACATACAAAAAACTGTAAATGTCATCCAACATATAAACAAACTAAAGGAACAAAACCACATGATCATATCCTTAGATGTTGAAAAAGCCTTTGACAAAATCCAATACCCTTTTATGATAAAAGCTCTGGAGGAATCAGAAATACAGGGAAAATATCTCAATATAATAAAGGTGATTTACAAGAAGCTGACAGCCAACATCAAACTTAATGGAGAAAAAAATGAAAGCAATCCCACTAAAATCAGGAATGCAACAAGGATGTCCTCTCTCCCATTATCTATTCAATATAGTTCTCAAAGTTTTAGCTAAAGCAATAAGGGAATGAAAAGAGATTAAGTGGAAACAAATTGGAAAAAAAGAATTGAAACTATCTCTATTTGCAGATGATATGATTGTATACATAAGTCACCAACAAAATTCTTCCAAGGAACTGCTACAGCTGATAAACACTGTCAGCAATGTAGCAGGATACAAGATTAACTCAAAGAAATCAGTAGCCCTTCTATACACTAAAGATAGAAGAGCTGAAAAAGAAATAAAGGAAACATTACCCTTCATAATAGCTGCAAATAGCATTAAATAGCTTGGAGTAACTATAACCAAAGAAGTAACAGATCTATTTGACAAAAATTTAAAATCACTGGAGAAAGAATTTGTTGAGGATATCAGAAAATGGAAAGATCTCCCATATTCCTGGATAGGTAGGATTACCATAGTAAAAATGGCAATTCTACCAAAAGCAATCCACAGATTCAATGCACTTCCCATCACAATCCCAACACAATATTTTATGGACCTTGAAAGACCAATAATCAACCTCATTTGGAATAACAGGAAAGCCAGGATTGCCAAAACAATTTTTCTCAACAAAACAATCTCGGGAGCATCACCATCCCAGACTTCAAGTTATACTATAGAGCTACAGTAATAAAAATAGCCTGATACTGACATAGAAACAGACTTGTGGATCAATGGAATTGAATTAAAGAACCAGGAATTAACCCAAAAACCTATGAACACCTGATCTTTGACAAAGAGGCCCAAATTATTCAATGGAAAAAACACAGTGTCTTTAAGAAATGATGTTGGCATAGCTGGTTGGTAGTATGTAGGAAAATGTAAATAGATTCCAGCCTGTCACCCTGCAGAAAACTCAAATCCAAGTGGATCAAAGACCTCAACATGAACCCAGCCACATGGAATTTGATAGAAAAGAAAGTGGGAAATACCCTCCAATGCATTGCCACAGGTGACCACTTCCTAAATAGAACACCAGTGGCACAGAAACTAAGAACAACAATCAATAAGTGGGATCTCCTGAAACAAAGATGCTTCTGTAAAGCCAAGGACACAGTAAATAAGAGAAAACGACAGCCTAGAGAATGGGAAAAGATTTTCACCAACCCTACAAGTGATAGAGGACTGATCTCTATAATATATAAAGAACTCAAGAAAAAAGAGTCCAAAACCTTTTATAATCCAATCAAAAAATGGGGTTCAGAACTAACAAGGGAATTCTCAGCAGAAGAATTGCAAGTGGCTGAAAGGCACATGAAAAAGCGTTCAACTTCTTTAGCCATCAAAGAAATGCAAATCAAAACAACTTTGAGATACGACCTTGTACTTGTCAGATTGGCTAAGGTAAAAGACACAGATGACAGCCTATCCTGGAGAGGTTGCAGAGCAAGGGGAGCACTCCTCCATTGTTGATGGAAGTATAAGCTTGTTCAGCTGCTCTGGAATGCAGTATGGCAGTTTATCAGAAAACTGGGAATCCAGGCATCCTAGATATCTGCCAGGCAGTGCTTCATCAAAGGTCTGGCTGGTGTGTAGAGAAGATGATGGAGGGAAAAACCGAATAAGGGACTAAGGAGTGTTCAGGGGCGGATTATGCAGGATGGAAGGGCGCAGATAACAGAGGGGAGGCTCAAATGGCTTAATTATGAATTTTTGTCACAAGTTTAGGGTCCTTTAGGCTTCCTTCCCTCCATCTTGCACCTTGGAGATTGTGGAAGACAAGTTGCTTCTTGAACGTCCAGTTATCTTCGGCCTCCTGTAGAGAGAACATGCCGATACCACGAAAGAGGCGGACTGGGACTGCTGGCCCAGACGAGAAGGAGCTATCAGAAAAACGTACTAAAACTGAAAACTCAGAAAATAGACCATCTAAACTAGAGAACTCCAGCCCTCAGAAGACTTAAACCTCTAAAAACTGTGGCAAGAATTTAAACAACTACTGGCTGAAGTCTGAGCCAGAAAGCATGCTAGTGAAAGGTGTAGATGTGAAGTTCAGCATCAAGGATCTCAAAGCACAGCCCAAGCAGACAACGTGTTGGGATGGTGTTCACAACTATCAGGCTCAGAACTTCCTCAGGGCCATGAAGTTGGAAGAAGAGGCTTTCTTCTACCATAGCAACTGCAAACAGCCAGGCATCGTGGGACTTATGATGATTGTGAAGGAGGCTTACCCAGACCACACACAGTTTGAAAAAACTAATCCCCACTAAGACCCATCCGGCAAAGAGGACAACCCTAAATGGTTGATGGTGGATGTACAGTTTGTTCGAATGATGAAGCGTTTCATCTCCCTGAATGAGCTTAAAACCTATCACCAAGCCCACAAAGCTACTGGTGGCCCCTTAAAAAGCATGAGCCTCTTCACTCACCAAAAACTTGCAGTTCAGCCTTTGACTCCAGAAAAGTTTGATTTTATTTTGAGCCTGGAGGAAACAGAACCAAGTTAATGAAGGATCTACTGATGGAGTGACCAAGGCACTGATCCACAGAGTCAAGATTTTATAAAACAAAGAGAAAGCTTGCTGTATCCACTGGGGTCACGTGCACAGGGGTTTGTTCATTTTTTCCCCCAATAAAAATTATTCCTTCAAAAAAAAAAGAAAGAAAGAAAGCTGGGAATCCATCTCCCCAAGGATCCAGCAATACCGTTTCTGGGTGTGTATATCCTAAAGAAGCACATTCATACTCCAAAGGCATTATTAGCTCAACTATGTTCATAGAAGGATTATTCATTATAGCAAGAACCTGGAAGCAATCTAGATGCCCCTCAACTGAGGAATGGATTAACAAACTGAGGTACATCTATACAATGGAGCACTACTCAGCAGTAAGAAAAAGTGATATCCTAAAATTTGCAGGATGCATTTGGAGAATATCCTCCTGAGCAAGGTATCTCAAACCCAGAAAGATAAGCAGGTGGTATACTCATTCATTAGTGGACTCTAAACAAAAAAGCAAAAAGCAAAGCATGTCCAAACTGCAAACCACAAACACTGAACAGCTTGGGATCTGAAAGACCTTGGACCGGCACCTTGGATCCCACTCTCTCCAGAGGAACACCTGACCCGGTCTTGATGTTGGGGTGAGGAAAGTGGATCTGCCAGGAGTGGATGCTGAACTAAGCCATATTGGGACCTTGGGACCTCCTGCCCTTGCTGGGGAGGAGATAAAGAGATGTGGAGAAGAGAGAGTGACTAGAAGGGACGGGAGGGGGAAGGGAGCTTGAACAAGGATATACATGAATAAAAAATATGATTTTATTCATAATAAAAAAAGAAAAATAAATTAACATAAGATTGCCAAAATAAAAGAAAATGAGTGCATGTACTCACATATATGTACATATTTAACATGAGCATAGCCCAAGCCTAATGTTCATAGAAAAGAGCCATGGGATTACAGTCCTTGTGAAAGTTACATACAACAGTACTTACGAAAGCACAGCATATATTCACTGTGTTTATCAAGTCCTGTATTTGACAATGTTCTCAAACTAAACTGTCTTCTGTTATGAATTGAAGAGAACTTCTCTTTGACAGTTTTATGACACATGATGACATACGGTTAAAATACTGTTGCTAAAATTTTCTCCTCTTAAGATTCCAATAACAAACCTTGGTATGATGCCACCAAAAATCACTCCAGGACCGCAGAGCTCATTGGACTTCCTCACAAAGCATAGGTGAGAAGTTGTAGGGCTTTCTCCCCCAACAAGGCTGCACCAAAAAGTCTTTACCCAACAGGGATGATTGCTTTCCCAGAGCCAGATAAAATAAGATGCTTTCCTATGCTTCTCTGGATTTCTATAGTAACCTTGTCTCAAAGCTACATGTACAGGGCAGAACTGCCTAGAACCCATGGGTATGGAGTCACTGGATATTCTGATGAGAGTCCTGTGACCTTCCTGCCTCTCCTATGCATAAATGGGAACTGTTAACAAGCATGGTTGTAATAATCTTTTCAAGCTTGCACACCTGAGTTTCTGCATACTTGACTCAGAGGACAGTCCTGTACAGGTACTGGTAAAAGTGCTAAAGACAGTCACAAAGGGCACAATGAAGATAAGCAGTAGATGCTCAGGAAGTCACAAATGACAAATTTTTTCTAGTCATAATCTACATAGTTTCCTCAGGTATTAATCTACACTAAGTTAAAACAAAATTTATATCAAATTAATTTGCAAAATGCTGGCTATTGTATTCTGTCTTCAATACTTACACTATAGAGCAGCATTTAAAAATTCTGAAAGAAAAAATATAATATGAAAAATTGTTGATTTTATGTTACTCAAATTTCCCCAAAAGTATCTCATGATTTTTCATAAACAGTAAAGTGAAGCAAAAAAATAAAAAATAAAGATTACCTACCTAATTAAAATTTATCTTTGTATAGCTGAAAAAAAGAAACTAACATGACTATAAGTTTTATTATCATAGATGATTAACTATTAATCTATCTTTCTTAATTATACCTTACAATTTTAAAGGAACTACATAAACATAATACCTTAAAATAGAGTAGAAATATACATGCAGTGTAACAAAATTAACCTTAAATTTTTATCCATAAACTAAAATCCATATCAATGTAAAGTATTTAAAACAAGTAGTTGCTTCTTAAATGTAGATTCAATAATCTACCTTTGTATTCTATAATACCTATATCCCCTTTTATTCTTTAGAAAAGGTATTGACTATGATCAATATCCAAACCCTCTAAACAAACATCCATAATCTATTTTTTGAGAAGGTGGACATAGTTTTCTAGGCTACTTCCTGCTGATTGGGTGCATCAATAATCTTTGAGAGTCCCTGAGGCTTCATCATCTTGGGCAGCAACCTTGAAACTGATGTGGATGTTGGATCATCTGCATCATGTCTTCCAATCAGAGATTTTTAGAGAGTCTTCCTTGATCAAATCATATTAGCCTAGGAGCAATCCATAGGTTTCCATCTTCTGTGGAAACAAAAGCAGAATCTCTTTTCCAAAGCAACATATCCTTAGACCCAAATTTAAAGTGAAGATACCTTTAAAATATATAATATATGTACATGTTTGTTTAACTTAGCAGTCTTTACAATCAAATGTCTTTCTACAGTTATGTTATTAACAATTTAAGAATTAAAAGAATAATTACTTTTAATTATTATTAAATAAGAATAATAAGAATTAAAAGAATAATAATTAAAAGAACACAAATACATACATAATCCAGACTTTGTGTATTTTCCATCTTTATGTGGCTTACTATATTGTATTACTCTATTTCTAAGAAATTTCTAGACATTTTTCTTTTCTCTCCCAAGCCTATGTACATTTTACATACATTGTAACACATTTAGAGGTAATATAGATTTTAGAATAAAGATAGTTAAATGGATTCATAAAAACAAGCCTAGCAAATGATGCCATAGAATTTCATCTGTAGAATACAGTAAATGAATGTTGTGTCATGTTTCAATTAAATATAGAAAACATGAAACACACTAACAGTCAATATTGTCATTAAGAAAGCAATAAGTATATTTGTAGGAATAACACTGAAGTTGGTCGGATGAAGTTGGCATCTCACAGTTAAAGTAATAGTCTACATGTATATATATATATATACAAAATGCAAGACTGACCAGCTTAGGTCCACTACTACACAATAACAGAAGATGCAACCAAGTGATGCATAATCATTCCTAAGCAAAATAACACATCTATTGAAAAAAATATTATTTTTGATTATACAAAATAAGAGTTAAAATTAAAAACTCATAAAAATACAGTTGCGAGGGGCTGTCTGTGGAGCTTGTCCCCACACACTCTGTAGCAGACAGAGATAAACTTGATCTGCCAGAGTCCCCCCAGCTGCTGCTGAGGGATTTTGCATGACCATCCACCTCCAACAGATCAAACAGGTAAGGACTGAGGACTCTGAAAGATAGACTCAGACTCCGCCCAAAGCTGAGGTGGGTTCAGGAGGCCCCAGGGCCTGAGTCCTTGCCAGGGAAAATTGTGTTCTGGTTGGGTTCTGGTTCTGGGACCAGGAGCTGTCTGTGGAGCTTGTACCCACACACTCTGTAGCAGACACAGATAAACTCGGTCTGCCAGGGTCCCCCCAGCTGCTGCTGAGGAAATTTGTATGGCCACCTTCCTCCAACTGATGAATCAGAGAAGGATTGAAGATTTGAAATCCAGTCCACTGCCCAGAGATGAGGTAGAGATTGAGCAGACCTTTTGTTCAGAGGTGACAGGAGACACACAAGCCCACGTGCCACAACTGACTAGGAGACACCTAATCATGAACCACTGAAGCCGTGAGCAGATGCCAGTGCAAAAATATATATAATAATGTAAAGAACAACAAGATAACTCCAGAAGAAAGTGGCAGTACAACTACAAGACCTGAACTGAGCAATGAAGAGGAAACAGAAGGAAGCAACACCAAAAATTTCTTTATGATAATCATCGAAGTTCTCAAAGAAGATATGAAAAAAATGCCTTAAAGAAATGGAAGAAAATACAAACAAAAACTTGGAAGAGATGAACAAATCCATGAAAGAAAACCAAAAAAAAGTAAACCAAAAAATTGAAGAAACATGCCAGGAACTAAAAACTGAAATAGAAGCAATAAAAAAGCCACAAACTGAGGCAAAGATGGAAATAGAAAACCTGAAGAAAAAAGGTGGAACCACAGATACAAGCATAGCCAGCAGAGTTCAAGAGATGGAAGATAGAATCTCTGAAGGGGAAGACTCAGTAGCTCAAATAGATATATCAGACAAAGAAAATACTAAAACCAAAAAAGCCATAACTCAAAATGTTCAGGAAATCTGGGACACCATGAAAAGACCTAACTAGAGAATAGTAGGAATAGAAGAAGGAGAAGAATCCCAGCTCAAAGGCACAGATAATGTTTTCAATAAAATCATAGAAGAAAACTTCTCTAACCTGAAGATGGAAATGCCTATAAAGATACAAGATGTTTACAGAACACCAAATAGATATGACCCCCCAAAAAAGTCAGAGCGTCACAATATAATCAAGCCACAAAACATACAGAACAAAGAAAAAAATTTAAGAGCTGCTAAAGAAAAGGACCAACTTACATATAAAGGCAAACCCATAAGAATAACACCTGACTATTCAATGGAAACAATGAAAGCTAGAAGGGTGTGGTCAGAAATTATACAGACACTAAAAGAGCATGGCTACCAAACTAGAATACTACACCCTGCAAAATTATCAATCACCATAGATGGAGTAAACAAGATATTTCATGACAACGTCAGACTGAGACAATATCTATCTACCAATCCAGCACTACAGAGAGTATCAGAGGGAAAACTTGAACTTAAGGACCCCAGATGCACCCATGAAACCACAAAAAATCAATAATTCCACAGAATAATTCTCCATAGTGTATCTCCTATGTAAAAGATACACTAACCCTAACCCTAACCATAACCCTAACCATAACCCTAACCCACATCAATTCTTACACCCTAATAGTGGGAGACTTCAATACCCCACCTTCAACCCTGGATAGGTAAACCAGACAGAGACTCAACAGAGAAATAAGGAGTCTAAAAGAGGTTATGATGCAAATGGATTTAATAGATATCTACAGAACCTTCCACCCAAATGCAAAGGAATATAAATATTTCCCACCTCCTCATGCAGCTTTCTCCAAAATTGACCACATAATTGGTCATAAAGCAAATATCAACAGATACAAAAAAAATGAAAATAATCGCTTGTAACATATCGGACCACCAGGGCCTAATGTTAAGAGTTCAACAACATCAAAACCTAAAGAAATCCTACCAACTCATGGAAACTAAATATCACTCAGCTAAACCATCTCTGGGTTAAGGAAGAAATTAAGAAAGAAATCAACATCTTCCTAGAATTTAATGAAAATGAATCCACAATGTATCCAAACTTGTGGGACACAATGAAAGCAGATTTAAGAGGAAATTTCATAACGCTAGATGCCTATATGAAAAACCTAGAGAAATCCCAAACTAGAGACCTAACAGCTCAGCTGAAAGCCTTAGAACAATTAGAAGCGAACTCACCTAGAAGGAGTTGACAGCAGGAAATAATCAAACTTAGAGCTGAAATCAATACAATTGAAACATAAAGAACAATACAAATAATCAATGAATCTACGAGTTGGTTCTTTGAGAAAGTTAACAAGATAGATAAGCCCTTAGCCAAACTAATCAAAAAACAGAGAGAGAGTGTTCAAATCAACAAAATCAGAAATGAAAAGGGGAACATAGCAACAGAAACACAGGAAATACAGAGAATTATCAGATCATATTTTGAAATTCTGTATTCCACAAAATTGGAAAACCTAGAAGAAATGGACAGCTTTCTGGACAGGTACCATCTACCAAAATTAAATGAAGATCAGATTAGTTACTTAAACAGGCCTATAACCCTTAAGGAAATTGAAGTTATCATTAAAAGCCTCCCCAAAAATAAAAGCCCTGGTCCAGATGGTTTCAGTGATGAATTCTATAAGACACTCAAAGAAGAATTACTACCATTACTCCTTAAACTATTTCACACACTAGAAACTGAAGAAATATTGCCAAATTCATTTTATGAGGCCACAATTACCCTAATACCCAAGCCACTCAAAGACACAACAGAGAAGGAGAATTACAGACCAATTTCCCTCATGAATATTGATGCAAAAATTTTCAACAAAATTTTGGCAAACCGTATACAACAATGTATAAAAGATATCATCCACCACAACCAAGTAGGCTTCATCCAAGAAATGAGGGCTGGTTTAACATACAAAAAACTGTAAATGTTATCAATCATATACACAAACTAAAGGAACAAAACCACATGATCATATCCTTAAATGTTGAAAAAGCCTTTGACAAAATCCAACACTCCTTTATGATTAAAGCCCTGGAGAGATCAGGAATACAGGGAGAATACCTAAATATAATAAAGGCGATTTATTGGAAGCCAACAGCTAGTATCAAACTTAATGGAGAAAAACTCAAAGCAATCCCACTAAAGTCAGGAACTAGACAAGGATGTCCTCTCTCCCATTATCTATTCAATATAGTTCTCAAAGTTTTAGCTAAAGCAATAAGGGAATGAAAAGAGATTAAGTGGAAACAAATTGGAAAAAAAGAATTGAAACTATCTCTATTTGCAGATGATATGATTGTATACATAAGTCACCAACAAAATTCTTCCAAGGAACTGCTACAGCTGATAAACACTTTCAGCAATGTACCAGGATACAAGATTAACTCAAAGAAATCAGTAGCCCTTCTATACACTAAAGATAGAAGAGCTGAAAAAGAAATAAGGGAAACATTACCCTTCATAATAGCTGCAAATAGCATTAAGTACCTTGGAGTAACTATAACCAAAGAAGTAACAGACCTATTTGACATAAATTTTAAATCACTGAAGAAAGAAATCGAAGAGGGTATCAGAAAATGGAAAGCTCTCCCATGTTCCTGGATTGGTAGGATCAACATAGTAAAAATGGCAATTCTACCAAAGGCAATCTACAGATTCAATGCATTCCCCATCAAAATCCCAACACAATATTTTTTGGACCTTGAAAGAACAATACTCAATTTCATTTGGAATAACAGGAAAGCCAGGATTGCCAAAACAATTTTACTCAACAAAAGAACCTCAGGAGGTATCACCATCCCTGACTTCAAGTTATACTATAGAGCTACAGTAATAAAAACAACCTGGTACTTGCATAAAAACAGACTTGTGGACCAATGGAATAGAATCGAGGATCCAGACATTAACCCAAAAACCTATGAACACCTGATGTTTGACAAAGAAGCCCAAAATATACAATGAATAAAAGATAGTATATTTAACAAATGGTGTTGGCATAGCTGGAATGAAGTATGTAGGAAAATGCAAATAGATCCAAACCTATCATCCTGCACAAAACTCAAATCCAAGTGGATCAGAGACCTCAACAAAAACCCAGCCACTTTAAACTTGATAGAAAAGAAAGTGGGAAATACACTTCTAAGAATTGGCACAGGCGATCACTTCCTAAATATAACACCAGTGGCACAGACACTGAGACCAACAATCAATAAGTGGGATCTCCTGAAGCTAAGAAGCTTCTGTAAAGCCAAAGACACTGTAAATAGGACAAAACAACAGCCTATAGAATAGGAAAAGATTTTCACCAACCCTACAAGTGATAGAGGACTGATCTCTAAGATACATAAAGAACACAAGAATCTAGAGCCCAAAACCTTGAATAACCCACTCAAAATATGCGGTTCAGATGTAAAATGGGAATTCTCAGCAGAAGATTTATGAATGCCTAAAGGCACCTGAAAAAGTGCTCATCATCTTTAGCCATCAGAGAAATGCAAATCAAAACAACTTTGAGATACCATCTGACACCTGTTAGATTGGCTAAGATAAAAGGCACAGGTGACAGCCTATGTTGAAGAGGATACTGAGCAAGGGGAAACACTCCTCCATTGTTGGTGGGAGTGTAAGCTTGTTCAGTCACTTTGGAATGCAGTATGGCAGTTTCTCAGAATACTGAGAATCAGTCTCCCCACGGACACAGCAATACCACTTCTGGGTGTATACCCTAAAGATTCACAGTCACACTTCAAAGGCATTAGCTCAACTATGTTCATAGCAGGATTATTTGTAATAGCAAGGACCTGGAAGCAACCTAGATGACCCTCAACTTAATAATGGATTAACAAACTGTGGTACATCTACACAATGGAATACTACTAAGCAGTAAGAAAAAATGATATCCTAAAATTTTCAGGCAAATGGATGGATTTGGAGAATCTCCTCCTGAGCGAGGTATCACAGACTCAGAAAGATAAGCAGGAGATGTACTCACTCATTGGTGTACTCTAAACAAACAAACAAACAAGAAAAAAGCAAAGCATGTCCAATCTTCAAACCACAATCAATGAACAGCTTGGCATCAGAAGCACCCTGGATGACACCTTGGATCCCACTCCCCCTAGAGGAACACCAGACTCACTCTTGAGGGATTGGGGAGAAAACTGCATCTGCTAGGAGTGGAGACTGAACTAAGCAATATTGGGGCAGTGGGACCATGGTACTGCCTCCAGCCTGCCCAGGGAAGTGATGGGGTTTGTGGAGAAGAAAGAATGACCTGATGTCGTGGGAGGGGTAAGAGACCTTGAATAAGGATATACAAGGTTAGAAAGTATGACTTCTTTGTTCATAATAATAATAATAAAAGGAAAAAATTAAAAAATAAATAAATAAAAATACAGTTGCATAGAATAAATATTTTTACAATGCCATTACCTTCATGAAAAAGCAAAAATTTTCATATTTTACACATAGTATTTTCTATGGCTATTTGCACTCAGATGTAATGTAGATATGGGTGGTAATTTTTTTTTTGAAAAAATTAATTATTTGCCTTGGTGTTTGCCTACATGTGTGTCTGTGAAGGGTGTTGGATACCCTGGAACTACAGACAGTTGTGAGCTGCCACGTGGGTGCTGGGAATTGAACCCCAGTTCTCTGGAAGAGCAGTCACTACTCTTAACCACTCAGCCATCTTGGCAGTGCCATGGGTGGTGATTTTAATTTGACTGAAGCAACTGCTTCATGAACAAAGAAAATAATAGCACTGCAAAGATGTTAAGCTATTAAGACCCATTTTGTAAAATATCACACAATATTTATTTGATGCAACTCTAGATGGGATATGAAGGACATTCATAAAAGTGATTGTGTGTTACATAATTCAAAACCCAGGAGTTGTGATCAAACAGATCTGCAGGCAGTATGTGAGTATCACAGAGGTGCAAATGACAACCATGGCAATTAAGCAGGAAATGAATGTCTGGAGGTAATCAATGAGAGAATAGGCTGTGCACTCACCTCTGCATGGTTATTGCTGTGGCTGGTATCACAAAACATACTCATTTCTGTAAGACACTCATAAATGAAACTGGAACCTATAGAAGGTAATTTCATCCTCAAAAGTTAAACTGATTTTTACTAATATTGCTGGTCAGTAATGAAAATTAATAATAAGGATATTTCTCTAAAGTTCAGAAGTCCCAGTAGAAGGTTGGGAGACTAGAGAGGGATGAGTTATAGTCTCTTTACAAGGGTCAGTGTGGAGTTGGGGGTCACCTATTCTAGTGATGATTTTTACCCAGATGTTAACATCACACATTTAGAAAGAGATGCTTGGCATTCTATTCCCTATCTAATTGTAGCTTAGATACCTAATAATTGTTTCATGCTGAGCACATCATGGGCATGTTCTTTTCTTCTAGGATGCATATAATACTAGCAGATAAAATTTTAAATCTTAACAAAGTATTTTTGCTCTCATTTGCATCATCCAGGAAGATCTGTTTATCTCTCATTGATAGAATTTTGTTCATCTGAAAAAATTTACTAGAAAAGCCTGTTTAGGTTCAAAGTAAGTAGCTAAAAAAATCTTTGCAAAATGCATTAGTCTACTCTATAGTCTTACTAAACACTGTATGCTAGAGCTAATTTAATATTATTTTTGTTATTCTCAGCTCTGCAGTGTGTTGGGGTAAGTATAAATTGTTGTTGAGGTAATAAGCCACAGTATATTGAACTCTAAACCTGTACTGACCAGATACTGATTTAACTCACTGTAGTTTGCTGCTTTAGCCCTCACAGAACAGGAAGTAAATCCCCTGGTGTTATGATTCCAGCTGAGCTAATTCTTATACATATGTGTCACACATCACACATAATACAAACAAAATACAACAAACAATTTTTGAAATATCAGAAATTTCCAATTGTCATACTATATGTTCTTGCATGAACACTTCCTAAAACCTGGTTAAAAGAAACTGTCAGCCTCAGTCAATTTACAGGTACCTCAGCGATTTCACAACCTTGGAAATTGCCTTGATTCTAATCAGTAAAGAAATATGCACAAATGTAATTGGACTGTCAGTGTTGCTAAGGACTTTGTGGTCAAATTGGCAAGCTTGAAAATTGCACTCTGAATTCTGATCTTTTAATAAAGAGATAATAATAACAATTTATTGTCAAATTCTGCCCTCAATAAAAAATCCCAGTCCTTGTGAACAGTACTGCCAAAGTATAAGTCCGAATCATATTTAGAGAACTTCGTAGAAGGAAGCATCCACAGCTTCTCCTTCAGGTCAGAGAGGTACCATCACTCTGTTTATTTCTGTCTCATGACCACTTCACTTTGTACAGACAAACCAATCACAGCTCAAGTAATAAAATGGGAACAAGTTATAGGAATAGTATAACCAGACTCAGGGCTCCCAATAATAATGTTTCTAAAAGCTGAAGGGTCTGTTCTAAGATTGTAGATGCCCATGGAGAATTTTTAAAATGCTCCTTGTTGGTGGTAACAAAAGATGGGTAAAGATTATTCTTCACTTTCCCATGATTTCCATAACCTAAGATCTCAAAGTCCTTAAGCTTTTGTTTTGCTAAAGTTTCTATAACAGCATGAGACATACAACATAGGAAAGTTTCAGGAAATCCCTCATGTGAAGAGCAAACAAGTTACTGATTTGTGGTATTAAGAAATGAGATATGTGGACAGTATGGTAGGAAATGAGAGCAGCATTTACTGAGCACCTACACTGTGAAGACAGTTGAGGAGAGCTTTCTGTGAATAATGTCATCCTCTTTTTAAGCCTGTAATAAAACAAAATTAACTTTACTTATAGATGAAGAAATTGATGCTAATCAATCACATTAACTAATCTGACCCCCAAGTGACCATATTTAAGTAACACTATTATAATTAGCATAGGTATTATACATGCAAACCCAGGTTTGTACAGTCTTTCACATGCTTCATTTCATTTAATCTGCAAAACAACATAGACAATCACTTTTACAGAAACAGGACTGAAGCTCACAGAGCTCTAAGAAGTTCACAGCACCAAAAGAAAAAGTACCTGGGAAAGAAAACCAAAGCTGAGACTAGGAGATGGGCTATTTCCATACAGTCAGCTTAAATCATATCTCTACACTGGACTCCATGAACATTGTATATCTGCACAGACTCAATCATGCTGGGTGCTGAGTGCAAAATTTTGCCCATCAATGTAAAAGTATCACTCTCAGAAAATGATAGGGTCAAATTCAGCATTGCAAGTAAAACCATGTATCTGAAAAGGTGGTTCAGCAATTAAGACCACATGTGCTTACTGCTCTTGAAGAGAACATTAGTTCAGGTCCCAGAATCCATTTCAAGCAGATTACAATCAGCTCTAGGGCATCCAATGCCTTTCTTCTGCCTTCATTGGGCACCTACATGCATTGCTGTGCATATATACATAAACACATATATTAAAAAGAAAAATAAATTTTTTTAAAGGCAGGAATCAAGATGTATTCAATGTAGTCTTTCTTCTAGGAATTCATGATTCATAAAATTTTCTAGCAAAAAAAGTAGATTGCAAGTTTACAGCACCTATCAAGTGACTTTCAGTAACAGCTACTATTTTTGAATACTTAAGAGGTGAGTCACTTGTATTACAAACTAGATTTAAAAAAAATAAGATACTAGCTACTTGGTTCTTTAAGATAGGAAAGTTATATTCTTACCACTCATTTTGAGTAAGAAAAAATAATTCTCTATGATATAATCAGTGAAGATTTTCTGAGGATAAAAGGTCCTACTTCTTCTAAACAAGGGAGCAAAGTCTTTAGAAAGGGTAAAAGAAGAGGCAGGGCTTTGGTGATGCTTCCAAACAGTATTAATATAACAAGGCAAACTATGTCGATTTAGGTATTGAATTAACCCCTTGGAATTGGTGGAAAATTGCATAATGAAGACTTCTGCTATCCTTCCATATGAATGAACAATAAAAAGAAATCAATGAGTAGTTTAAATAGAAACCACTTAAATTATTTAAGTAGTATTAAAGAATGGTATGTAAATATATATGTATGCAATAAGTCCAGTGAAAATATTAATTTAGAATTTGAAAATAAAATTATTTCACTAGGACAGAGCCTTGGGAAAAAGTCATGTCTTGATTAACATGACCAAAAGTGAGATAGGAGAAAGGAAGTATTTAAATTAAAATGCATTTTGTTTTTTAATTACCCAGTTACGAAGGTTCTAGTTAACAGTAGAGAAAACTTTAAACCTTTAACAAGAGTACCTTTATTCTCAGGAAAAAAAAAAAATCTCTTCATTGATAAGCAGTAAATATTTCTTTTTTGTTGTTGTTTTTCTGTTTTGTTTTTCTTTTTAAATTTTACTTATTTATTTTTAAAAAGTCTTTTTTTTTCCCATGTCCATGTATCTCCCTGCTTGTCCATCCTTCCCTCCTGTCAATCCCTCCCAGTCTGCCTCCAGCCTCAACCCACCCTGCATTCCATGATCCCCTACCCCAAAGAGGCAAAAACTCCCAAGCTTAGAATGGCAAATCTACTCCAGACAAGACCGATTCCCTCATCTCAATATTAAGACTGGGTTAGGTGCTCCTCTACAGGGAATGGACTCAAAGGTGCTAGCCCATGCACAGAAACACAGTCTGATCCCACTCCTCAAGGTATCACATACTGTCCATGTCAATAGAGAGTCACCTACCCTTGGAGGGCCTAGTTCCTTGCTCAAATGGTTCCCAGTGGCTGTTCTTGATACAGTGAGCTCCCCAGAGCTTCAGCCAGCCATCTCTGTGGGACTTCTCATAATTTCTATCCCCTTGCTCATACAGATTCTCCTCCCCTGCTCTCAGCTGGACCTGGGTTTGGCCCAGTGCTCAGCATGGATCTTTATTCATTATTGGATGTAGGTTCTGTGATGACACTTAGAGTAGTTATTCATTTGATTATAGGGGAGGTCCTGTTTAGGCACCCCCACCACTATTGGTTGGAGACCTGGAGAGGGGCATCCTGTGAGTTCTTGGAGGTTTCCCCAGTACTTGGTCTCTTTACAACCCCACATTAGCTTCCTCTATCAAGATATTCATCTCTTTCTTTCTCCCTCTTTTTTGTTCCTCTCACTAAACCATCTCCTTCTCTCATGAACTGTTCCCACCTCTTTTTGGTTACAACCTGTTATGATCCTAATTTGCTAAGGAGATCTTTATTTTCTCTTCCTAGCAGAATCCCTGAATGTCTCTCTTAAACTCCTTCTGATCCAATGATGTTCAGGGGTTGTGGTTTACAGCATGTGTCTTCCTTGCTTTTTGTTTATATATCTAATGAAAATGAGCCAAGGTAAAAAAGTGAGCAAATTTGAAGTTAACTGGTATATTAGTTTGTAAAATGTGGTGGTCCTACCATAAATAAGAACAAAAGTGATGGATTAAATGAGCTCATATTTCACAGAAAATATTTGGTGTCACATCCAAGGAAAGGGGGAGCTATAGATGTTCAAAAAGTGCTATGTTGGTCTTTCTAGAAACATACTATTTAAAAGCAGGTTGTTTGCTTGGGTTAGTTTGTTCATTGTGTCTCATAATTATGATGATATTTAGAGTTATATTTTGTTTCCTTGTAAGGACTCAAATTTCTTAAACTGTGGATGATTATATACTTTGCCTGTATTAAAGTCACAATGATTTCCTCTGTATGTGGTTGTAGCTTTGAAATGCTCCAGTGGATTTAATCTTTTTTCTTTTAACTCAATAGTATATGTTCACAAAGCACTATGATATAAAGAAATAAAATCGCCTCAGGTCTGGAGGGATGGCTCAGTTGATAAACTGCTTGCTGAGGAGGTTGAATTCTGAAAACCCATTAAAAAAACATAGGAGACAAAGGTCAACACCTCAAACAGCCCATGGACTGCCATACATATGCCAAAGCATCAGTGCATGCATGCAAAAAAATTTTAAGAAAAAGCTTCCCTATATGTAGGAGTAGTTGGATAAAACAGCACCTATCACTCCTTTGCTAGGTAGTAGACATGATGTCACATTTGGTATGCTGTTCCTCTTCACTAATGAAGACTTACGTATCATTTGAAGTTATACAGATGTATGAACATGTGACTTAAGTCACTATTAAATATTTTCTTTTGTGTTTGTCTTCGTTCCTTAGTGCAAACAGTGTTACATGCCACTGAGGTCTACTTGAGGACAAAGCAAACACAGTAGAAGACAGACCTGAATATCAATCTATCTATCTATCTATCTATCTATCTATCTATCTATCTATCTATCTATCTATTTATCTATCTTCTACCTATCATCTATCTATCATATATCTGTTTACCTATCTATCTTCTATTTATTTATCTATCACTCTATGTATTTCTCTATGTATGTATGTGTATATACAATATGCCTGTCTATATGTGCAACTACATTTCTGAACAAACAAGATGGACAGGGTATGGAATCTCAGTCACTCTTTCCCTATGATTCAGAGATATCTGAGCTTAAGCAGTTTACAAATAAGAAAAAACAAGACAAGAATCTTTAAAATGAGGAAAGGAGGGAGGAAATGAGAAAGAAGGATCAAAAGGTTAGGAATAAAGAAAGAAAAGGAGGGATGAAGATGAAGGAAGAGAATGGAAGGGTCTGCTAGGTGGCTGATGAAGTCACCATCACATTTGATTTCCAAACCATGGAAATCAAACAGAAAAGGAAGCTTTGGGAATTTTCCAAGTAAGGTTACTTGTTCCAAAAAGACACTCAACAATAAAAGGAATGTATGGCTCTGTTTATTAGACAGGAGTATATAAGGATACATAAATGACCTGGTCTTCAAGCATCCTAATTTTACCTTAACCATCCATCTATGTGAAATGTTTAAAAGAGGTGTCTCTTATTGCTGCAAGGAAAGATAACAGCATCTTAAGCTGGAGGTACTTTGTGGCACCAACATGAACAGATTTCTAACAGAGGTTCCACAAGGGAAAGATTTTCAGATTCAACATCTGAAACTTGTTTTCAACTGAGCCACACCTGTAATTACAGCATAAATCATTAGATTGTGGCCCATGACACAGAAACAGTTGTTATGAGCTTCAAGTGTTCCCCAAAAGCAAACAGAAACCATGTGTCTATTAGATTCATCTTGGTTATAAGAGAGTTTCAAACATCCTGATATAGGGCCCTGCAATCAACAGGCAAACTGCACCTAACTCTTATCCTTCTCCACAAATTTCTCTAGAAGAAGAAATTCAGATACTGCTGTATAGTGGAAGATACATGGTGGGTATAGTTAGTCATACATATTTAAGATAACTAGAGATGGGATTACAGTATGTTCTGACAATCAAAAGCTCATTAGAGGTAGTCAATACAACCATAGTGCAGAGACATTGAATCAAAGTCATAAGGAATGGTGAGCCAGAGAGAAGAGGAAGAAGTTCTTTCCTAGCAAACTCTTATATAACCCCAGACTAATAAAAATCCAAAATCACAGCTGAAGGAGAATGGTCTTGGGTATAATCAAACTATTAATTATGTATTTCACCCCAGAAAACTGTAGAACATAAGACCATGAACTATCTACCAATGAAAGGAATAGGCGGTGAGTTCAGTCAGCCTGAGACAGAAGTCACTTGGTTGTAAACTAAAAGATTGGGGAATCAAGGTTATCCAAGCATTTAGAACTCACTTCATACAGTATGCCCCAGTTTTTGAATAGGGTATTTGTCCTACTGGGTTTCAGTCTTGCTTAGGTCTGCTCCCTCCTTACTGTTTTCCCATTCTTCCTTTTTAAGATGGGAATGTTTATCTTCAACTGTGCAATTTCCTTTTTTATTTTAGATACCATTATAGCTAAGAGTCTGCTGTGAGTCTCAGAGGAGACATTGTATTTGAACTTTTAAACAATATTGTACCTCTGGAGACTTTGGAGATTTTTTTTGATAGACAAAAAACATTTTGCATTATGAAATGGCCATAAACCTTTGGACCCAGGGGTGGAATGTTCTCTTCTAAATCTGAAGTGCTCTCGTAGGTTTACTTATTGACACTGATTCCCCAGACTGCTATACTATTTGACAGATGTGGCAGAAACCTTGAGAGGCAGGAGTCTAGTAAATCTTTGGAATTACATCATTAACCTATTATTTTCCTCTTATCTTAGTTACTATTCTGTTGCTGTTGATAATACACTATGACTGAAGTATCTTATAAAAGAGAGTCTACTTGGGCTTAGAGATCCAGAGGGTTAGAGTCTATGGTGGAAGAGTAAAGACACAGCAGGTTGCTAGAGCCACACCTCCTAAAGCTTCCCAAGCAGTTCCACAAACTAGGGACCATGTATTCAAACTTGTGAGCCTATGGGAACCATTCTCATTCAAGCTACTACATTCCTCTTGATGGTTCCTGTCAACCATGGGATAAACAGCATCCTCTTTCTCATGCTCTTAATGCTATGGTGTTCTGTCTAGGCACATGGGGCCAAGCAACCATGAGTCATATATGAGTAAAGGCAAACAAATCAAAAGAAAAAATAAAATTACTTTTAAAAACAAGATATAAAGTTGGGTAGCTAAACAGTTATATAGAGGTAGGTACAATTATACTGCATTTTATACATGTTTAAAAAAACACTCAAGATTAAAGAAAAATAATAAAATAGATATATTTTTTAAAACTCCTGCTCTATTAAATTTCTCTTTAGTGTTACTATACACAAAATTTGGTTCTTTATTTATTTTATTGCATTGCTGTACTGAGTCAATACATAAGTTTTCATTTTTTTATATGACAAAATTGTATGAACAAAAATAAACCTTAAAATGAATGTTTTAGGTTATGGTAGTACTTGTTTTGTACAAGAACATTTCATCAGTGTCTACTGTGTATTATCTAAAGCCAAAATTATAAACTCCTGTAATATATCTTTTTGTATCTTCAGACTGTGCCAGTAAGCCTCATTATGCTGCCAGTGCCAGCATGGCTTCCTCTCTCCAACCTTCCCTAATCCAATGGATGAGACCTCTGTCAGCTGAATTCCACGTTAGACTTTTCCAATAGGAAATACCTAGGAAGCATTTGAAAGCCAACAAAAAGAAAGCAGAATGTACACTGGTGCACTTATCTCAATGTGCAGGTGAGGGGTTGATTCTTTAGACAATGTGGCTTATGGGGGCATTAGGGATTCACTAGCCCTCTGTAAACAGTTTAGGCTCTATATTCCTGGCCTTTGCTTAGATGGGACATTCTAGCAGCTAGAAAAGGATCCAACAATTTGTATTAAATTATCTCATGTCTAAAATAGATTAAATCATGGCTTTCCTCTAGTAAGGCCTTCTGAAACACTGGTTGACACTGAAAGTAATCCCAAAAATCAAATTTTAAAATTATCTACATGAATAAATTTGCACTAGCAAATTAAGTTTAAAGATTAAAATTAATAATATTAATGCTAGTAAAGAGTGAGTTATTTGCATACAATTGCTGAAAAAAGTATGTTTTCCTAAAATAATAAAAGTATTGTTTCAGATGTAGTGCCTAAATGAAGTATCTGCTTTAATACTAAGATTTGGAAGACAGCAGGATGCTGTGATTAAACATCTGATTGTAGGTGGTGCTTGTAGAAATAGCGCAGTGTCACATGCAACCTCACCAGCAAGGAAGATGCGCCAGGCTCTTCTTTCAGCAGTTTTATTCAGCAACCTTTAACAATCTTCTGACTTCTGACTTCTGACCCCGGGGTGTGGGGGGGAAGCCCGCTCGTAGCTAAATACCCACTGGGCAGCCAATCCTAGTGAGCCATATGGGCACCGCCAATAGGTCAAGGTACGCAGACGCAAGCCACATCTTTAGCCTTAACCATATATGGAGTTGTTTACCACTGAGAAGCCTCACCGACTGGGAGGTGGCAGGAAGCCAGTGCCATCTTTAAGGCGCAGCTCCATGCAGCTCTCTACAGTGTGGGGGCTGTCTGTTCTCTCTGAACCTCTATGTAGCAGATACCAACCCAACAGTGCAAGTTTTAAATTTTAAACCCGGGCTGGAGAGATGGCTCAGTGGTTAAGAGCACCGTCTACTCTTCCAGAGGACCAAGGTTCGATTCCCAGCACCCACATGGTAGCTAACAACTGTCTGTAGTTCCAGTTCCAGGCTAATTAAGGCAAATAAATAATAAATAAATAAAGTTTTGGGGGCTGGAGAGATGGCTCAGCGGTTAAGAGCACCGTCTGCTCTTCCAGAGGACCCGGGTTCGATTCCCAGCACCCACATGGCAGCCAACAACTGTCTGTAGTTCCAGTTCCAGACAAACACTAAGGCAAATAAATAAATAAAGTTTAAAAAAAAATTTTAAACCCAAGACATGATGTAAAAACAAAGAGCTCTTTAAATTTGTGTCAATCTTGCAGCTAAATAGAGGGACAATGAATTTGAACACTAAACTCTACTCTAATGAAGTATATTGCAGAATTGAAAGCACAATGGAAACACAATCTTGTTCAGTTCAATGAAAACTGAAGCTTTATTTGTGAATGTGAACTTTTGGGTGAATTCCAAGGGTTTGGGCCTCAAAATTCTACTTCAATTTAAGGAAGTCCGAAGGATCCAGAAAAATTGCACTTGAAGCATTTACCTTGCAGGTGATTTTTGGTGTTTGACAGGATGTACCCATTGCTTTGTTGCTTCTAGGGACATTAATAGAATCAGACACAGAATGATAGATATGAAGTCTCATTTGGTGGAGCTAACTCATACAAAAAAAGAATTAGAAGTCTCCGCTAACTTGTGTTGTCAGAAATCCGGAGACAATTTCTATAAATGAATTTCAGTGTTCTTAGGCTGGAGAGAGAGAAAACATTATACAAAAAATCACTCTTTCATATCGGTGTACTTCCTATGTAATTCATATTTAAGATATTTGATGTACAAGAATTTAATCATAGACCAGGTACTGTGGCTCTTGCCTTTAATCCTATCATTCCAGAGGTAGGGACAGGTAGATCTCTGAGTTTTAAACCAGCTTTTGTAGTAGGTTATGTTGTTACATTGTAAACAATTGTCCCCCCTACTGATTTAATAAAAACACTGATTGACTGAAGGCAGACAGTAAGTGTTGGTTGGGGCTACCAGACTAAGAAAACTCTGGCAACAGGCAGAACAGAGCAGAGAGATGCCACAGAGAAGCTATCAGATGCAGAGGACAATTATGCTGCTCTGAGAAAAATATACCAAGCCGCATGGCTGAACATGATAAAAGCATGTGTTGGTTTAAGTCCCAAGAGCTAACTAGCAATATGCCTGATTCCTAGGTCAATCAAAGTAAAATTAATGTAAGCATCTCTGGGTCTCTGTGAGATAGCCAGACTGTGGGATGTTGGGTCCAGGCCATGAGGCCAGGCCGTAAAATCTGGAGTAGAAACCACATACAACAAGCTTGGTCTACAGAGACATTTCCAGGACAAGGCTACAAAGAGAAATTCTGTTTTGATTCCCATCTATAGACGTAAATAATCATGACTTACTAGATTAGTGGCTCAATAAACTCAAATCTGGACTCAGTAGTGGTCAAGTGTAAATATAACTGGGTGTCAGACCATCTGTGCTATAATGTTGGTGGAGATCTTCAAAGAAAGTTTTAATGATGATGTGTTAAATGTACCTGGTTCTTTGTCCCATCACTATTATCATTAGAAAAGATTCAAAAGACATCCTTTCAACAAAGTGCTAAAGCATACATTGCTGAAGACAAGAGTTATTGCAGGAAGTAACTCAAATGAAATGTGTTTCTGAAATCCATTAAGGATAACACGATCCTCCAGAGTGACAGAGGCCAAGTGACTGGACTAAGCTTGAAGGCTGAAGACAAAGCATACATAATCCCTAAGGCAGGAAGCAGCTGAGGTGAAGCTCAAAGTGACTAAGGTACAGAGACACTGGATTGGCTAATAGATCATGATGCCCATTAAACTAGCTGCATATCAGCTACTTGATATTCATAACTTCATACATTAAAGGTAAAACTGAGAATAATAACCTCCCATCTGATCTCCAGACTCAGATCCTCAGAAATGAAGAAAATGCCATATTCCCTGTGTCTTTGCCAAAGTAGTAAGATGTAAATATCTCTAGCATTTTCTCTAAAAGTCTTATAAGCAACAACACTACTAGAAATTTTATAAAGTGAAGCAATTTCTTCTATTTGTAAAGGCATAATGGACAAAAAGACTCTGTTTATGCCAAATATCAACACTGACATTTTGACCCTTGGCATATTAAAAAAGGATAATTCTTAACCTTTCGAACTAATTCCCCTTGCCAAATAGTAAATTAAACTCAGATTCATTCCACTAAGGAAAACTAGATACCAGATATATGAGATATAGGATTCCAATCATGTCCATTTTACTATGTGACCATGGCCAAAAATAAATGGCCTTAGAGAAAGGCAGGAAATTAGTGCAAACATAATCAGCAAATAATTCCAATTGCAGTTGCTGTTCCAGATGTGTCTGCTCCCTTTTCACAGTAAATTAACATGCCACTGAGAACTGTTACTCAGCTGTTGATCGAAAAATATATTTTCTATATGTTATGAGAAAAATAAAAACAGCCAGCAGACTTGGTTTTCCATAACAGGGACAGAAGTGCAGCATTTAGTCACCTGAGGTCAACAATGTGCCCTTCTGCTGTGATTTTATGTATACAAGTTGACCACTTAGCCTTCACGAAACACATTTTACAGGTCTTCTCCCTAAGTGATAGAGTGATTGCACTTTTTCAAGATTTAAGCTGGTTTATATAGGTATGTCTCAACCTATGAGGGTCTCTATCCAAAATACTTGACTCTTTGACTTGAAAAAAAAAACCAGTAAAGTAATGGAATGGAATTTTTGAAATGTAAGATTCTGGGGAAATAAGATAAGACAAAGTAAGCTAAATTCCTCTGCTTTTTTTTTAAAAAAAAAAATCAATTTTCCATTTTCTTTTATAAGTTTAATAGAGAAAGATTTCAAGAAGGTCCCTGTACGTGGAGGGAAGTTATGTGCCCAGCCACCCAGAAAAAAAAAGAAAAGAAAAAAGAAACTTTGGAAAGGGCAAGTGTTAGCTTGAGCAGAAGATGGGCCCTCAGGAGACAGACAATTCCTACGAAGGAAACCTCTCTGGATTAAATATTGCTGTTTCTGATACAGATAGGAAGAGGACTGAGAGGATTTTTATCTTCCTGGACTTGGAAAATTTTCTATAATTATACAAATCACACTATCAAGAACAACTTTTTAAAGTTTAGTGTCCCATAAAGAGCTAAAACATTTCTCAGAACGTATTAAAGTATTAAGTAGGAGGAAAAAAATGAAAAATCAAATGGATTACAGTTGTTTTGAAAATGTCAGTGGGTGTTTGGCCTGCTTTTAGGATGAATTAAGAACAGTAAGAAATGTTGGGTACATAGTTGAGGTCAGAGAGCAAAAATCCATGATTTAGAATTCAATGGAAAAAGCATAGACCATGTCAAATCTTTAGATACATGTTTTCAGAGAATGCTGTTGATTCTCCTTAGTCACTTGTAGTGGAAACTCATGCCATAAAATCACTGGCTTTGTGCTAAATCTCATGACTCTGTTCTCGGCTTTGTGAGAGTTATAAATTAATGACATAGATCTTATCAGAAGAAGGAAAATACAAAAAGCAAAGATTCACAGTCTAATTTAGGAACAAACTACAAGAGAATTGAGGAGGCAAAACTTATGGGATGCCTAAGGAAAAGTGTCCCCAGATTGAAGGGTAGGGGTCTTTCATTTTACCAAAAATAATTGGAGGAGAGAATCTCACCTACGAATGTTGCTTCCTATGCACACAGGATGCTCCTGTGAGAGTAATGGGTAGGGCAGTCTTCTCACACAAAGTTCAAATGGAGAACTCAGAACCTGAACAGTGTGCTGAAGCACATATGTTCTGCATTCTTGTAGCTCTCAGAAGGGCTGTCTACTCAGACACAATTTTATTTTCCTGCTCTCTATGGAGGCTCAGGGGATAACTCACAGATCAGACTCCTGAGTTATAGAAACTGCTTACTTTCATGCAAATATAGAGGCAAAATGCTGCCACATGAAGCTTCACTATTAGAATAGAAACACCCTTTGTGGCTGATCTCTTGCTGAAAGTCCCAAATTCAACTTAAAGTGTGGTATTTGCATTCAATATTACAGGCTGGGTACCAACTTTCACAGTAATAAAAATTGTTTCTACAAATGGTAAACGCATTTATTTTTCTACAACTGGTATGAACTCAGAGCGCTTAAGCTCTGTTTTCTTATGATGCTGATTATTTTTTTCTTGGAAATCAAAGTTTCTACACTGAAAAAATTCTTAATATTTAACACATCAACATATTGTCTCAGTTTCTCTTTTACAACAACTACTCAGACTCTCAGAGCATGCTTTAAAAATGGGATACTCTTAGTAGATATGTAAAATCAAAGTAGAAATCAAGTTGCATATACTATCTTCTACAGTTCAACCAAGAATGAAGCATTTAAAATTAAAGTCCCTAAACAATAGCATAATTGTTTTTTTAATTTATTTATTTTGTATTTATCAAGAAAAACAGTAAAATGAAATAAAAATGCTGATAAGTTAACAACAACTATAAAGAATAAAAATCATAAGCATGACTTATCAAGGGTGATAATGCAAATAAGTTTGCTACACATAAAATTACTTTGTGTTCAGCTTTCCGTCTGATTTTTTTTTCTATCCCTGTATATCCTTATTTAGGGTCCCTTCCCCCTCCCGCCAAATAAGGTCATTTCTTCTTCTCCACAACTCCCTATTTCCTCCCTGGGCAGGCAGCAGACAGTCCCATGGTCCCACTGAGCCAATAATGCTTAGTTCATTCTCCACTCCTGGGAAATCCAGTTTTGTCCCCCCTCCCTCAAGAGTGAGTTAGGTGTTCCTATAGTTCCTATAGTTCGGAGTGGGATCCGAAGGGTCAGTCCAGGATGTTTCTGATCGCAAGCTATTCAGTGGTTGTGGTTTGCAGCTTGGGCATGCTTGGCTGTTTTCTTGTTTATTTGTTTAGAGACCACTAATGACTGAGTACATCCCCTGCTTATCTTTCTGAGTTTGTGATACCTCACTCAGGAGAATATTATCCAAATCCATCCTATTGCCTGCAAATTTTAGGATATCATTTTTTCTTATTGCTGAGTAGTATTCCATTGTGTAGATATACCACAGTTTGTTAATCCATTCTTCAGTTGAGGGACATCTAGGTTGTTTCCAGGTTCTTGCTATTACAAATAATGCTGCTATGAACATAGTTGAGCTAATACCTTTGGAGTGTGAATGTGCCTCTTTAGGGTATACACCCAGAAGTGGTATTGCTGGGTCCTTGGGGAGA
>PVIH01011653.1:0-29186 GCA_004025045.1 Sigmodon hispidus | reverse complement strand
GGCTTACACTCCCACCAACAATGGAGGAGTGTTCCCCTTGATCCACATCCTCTCCAAAGTAGGCTGTCATCTGTGCCTTTTATCTTAGCTAATCTAACAGGTGTTACATGGTATCTCAAAGTTGTTTTGATTTGCATTTCTCTGATGGCTGAAGATGATGAGCACATTTTCAGGTGCCTTTCAGCCATTTGTAACTCCTCTACTGAGAATTCCCTTTTTAGATCTGAACCCCATTTTTTGATTGGGATATTCAAGATTTTGGGCTCTAGATTCTTGAGCTCTTTAAATAACTTAGAGATCAGTCCATTATCACTTGTAGGGTTTCTAGGCTGTCTTTTTGTCCTATTGGCAGTGTCCTTGGCTTTACAGAAGCTTCCTAGCTTCAGGAGATCCCACTTCTTGATTGTTGTTCTTAGTGTCTGTGCCACTGGTGTTATATTTAGGAAGTGGTTGCCTGTGCCAATTCTTAGAAGTGTATTTCCCACTTTCTTTTCTATCAAGTTTAAAGTGACTGGGTTTATGTTGAGGTCTTTGATCCACTTGGATTTGAGTTTTGTGCAGGGTGACAGGCTTGGATCTATTTGCATTTTTCTACACACTTCCATCCAGCTATGCCAACACCATTTGTTAAAGATACTATCTTTTTTCCATTGAATGTTTTGGGCCTTTTTGTCAAAGATCAGGTATTCATAGGTTTTTGGGTTAATGTCTGGATCTTCAATTCTATTCCATTGATCCACAAGTCTCTTTTTATGCCAGTACCAGGCTGTTTTTAACTGTAGCTCTATAGTATAACTTGAAGTCAGTGATGGTGATACCTCCTGAGGTTCTTTTGTTGAGTAAAATTGTCTTGGCAATCCTGGTTTTCCTGTTATTCCAAATGAAATTGAGTATTGTTCTTTCAAGTCCCAAAAAATGTTGTGTTGGGATTTTGATGGGCAGTGCATTCAATCGGTAGATTGCCTTTGGTAGAATTGCCATTTTTACTATGTTGATCCTACCAATCCAGGAACATGGGAGAGCTTTCCATTTTCTGATATCCTCTTCAATTTCTTTCTTCAGTGATTTAAAATTTTTGTCAAATGGGTCTGTTACTTCTTTGGTTATAGTTACTCCAAGGTATTTAATACTATTTGCAGCTATTATGAAGGGTAATGTTTCCCTTATTTCTTTTTCAGCTCCTCTATCTTTGGTGTATAGAAGGGCTAATGATTTCTTTGAGTTAATCTTGTATCCTGCTACATTGCAGAAGGTGTTTATCAGCTGTAGCAGTTCCTTGGAAGAATTTTGTTGGTGACTTATGTATACAATCACATCATCTGCAAATAGAGATAGTTTCACTTCTTCTTTTCCAATTTGTATCCCCTTAATCTCTTTTCATTCCCTTATTGCTTTAGCTGAAACTTCGAGAACTATATTGAATAGATAATGGGAGAGAGGACATCCTTGTCTAGTTCCTGATTTTAGTGGGATTGCTTTGAGTTTTTCTCCATTAAGTTTGATACTCTGTTGGCTTCCTGTAAATCACCTTTATTATATTTAGGTATTCTCCCTGTATTCCTGATCTCTCCAGGGCTTTAATCATAAAGGAGTGTTGGATTTTGTCAAAGGCTTTTTCAGCATCTAAGGATATGATCATGTGGTTTTGTTCCTTTAGTTTGTTTATATGATTGATAACATTTACAGTTTTTTGTATGTTAAACCAGCCCTGCATTTCTGGGATGAAGCCTACTTGGTTTTGGTGGATGATATCTTTTATACATTGTTGTATACTGTTTGCCAAAATTTTGTTGAAAATTTTTGCATCAATATTCATGATGAAAATTGGTCTGTAATTCTCCTTCTCTGTTGTGTCTTTGAGTGACTTGGGTATTAGTGTAATTGTGGCCTCATAAAAGGAATTTGGCAATATTCCTTCAGTTTCTAATGTGTGAAATAGTTTAAGGAGTAATGGTAATAATTCTTCTTTGAATGTCTGGTAGAATTTGGCACTGAAACTATCTGGACCAGGGCTTTTATTTTTGGGGAGGCTTTTAATGACAGCTTCAATTTCCTTAAGGATTATAGGCCTGTTTAGGTAACTAAACTGTTCTTCATTTAATTTTGGTAGATGGTACCTGTCCAGAAAGCTGTCCATTTCTTCTAGGTTTTGCATTTTTGTGGAATACAGATTTTCAAAATATGATCTGAAAGTTCTCTGCATTTCTTAAGGGTCTGTTGTTATGTCTTCCTTTTCATTTCTGATTCTTTTGATTTGAACACTCTCTTTCTCTGTTTTTGGATTACTATGGCTAAGGGCTTATCTATCTTGTTAACTTTCTCAAAGAACCAACTCTTAGATTCATTGATTCTTTGTATTGTTCTTTTTGTTTCAATTGTAATGATTTCAGCTCTAAGTTTGATTATTTCCTGTTGTAGTAAGTTTTCCCCGGACCGTTTTGGGTCCGGGAGGTTTGCAACCTGGCGCACATGCGGCACAGGCGATTTGGACCCTGGTTCGCGCGCCCGCGGCTTTTGTCCCCCAAAAGAAATGAAATCACATGCTTATATACTTTAACACTGTTTGGCCCATATCTTAAGCACATTACTAGCTAGCTCTTTCATCTTAATTCAACCCATTTCTATTAATTTGCTCACCACGTGGCTTCTAGCCTGTGGCTAGCCGGTACCTCTACAGGTCTGTTCCTCTTGGGGGTCCAATTGAGAGTGACTAACTCCACCCTCCTTCTACCTGGCTGCCTCTGATTCTCCACCCACTTCTACGGTGGCGTGCAGGGGCACAAACAGTTCTTTATTTACATCATACAGAAAACATTCTACCACAATTTCCTGCTGTATACTCCTTCTAGGTGAGTTTGCTTCTAATTGTTCTAAGGATTTCAGCAGCACTGTTAGGTCTCTAGTGTGGGATTTCTCTAGGTTTTTCATATAGGCATCTAGCACTATCAAATTTACTTTTAAATCTGCTTCCATTGTGTCCCACAAGTTTGGATACATTGTGGATTCATTTTCATTAAATTCTAGGAAGACTTTGATTTCTTTCTTAATTTCTTCCTTAACCCAGACATAGTTCAGCTGAGTGATGTTTAGTTTCCCTGAGTTGGTAGGCTTTCTTTGGGTTTTGATTTTGTTGAACTCTAACTTTAGGCCCTGGTGGTCCGATATATTACAAGGGATTATTTCCATTTTTTTGTATCTGTTGACATTTGCTTTATGACTAATTATGTGGTCAATTTTGGAGAAAGTTTTATGAGGAGCTGAGAAATATGTATATTCCTTTGCCTTTGGGTGGAATCTTCTGTAGATATCTATTAAATCCATTTGTATCATAACCTCTTTTAGACTCCTTATTTCTCTTTTGAGGCTCTGTCTGGTTGATCTATCCAGGGTTGAAAATAGGGTATTGAAGTCTCCCACTATTAGGGTGTAAGAATTGATGTGAGATTCAAGATTTAGCAGTGTTTCTTTTACATAAGTAGGTGTCCTTATATTAGGGGCATAAATATTTAAGATTGAAATTTCCTCTTGACCAATTTTCCCTGTGATGAATAAGTAATGACCATCTTAGTCCCTTTTAATTGTTTCTAGCTTAAAGTCTACTTTGTTAGATATTAGGATGGCAACCCCCACTTGTTTCTTAGGACCATTTGACTGGAAAATCTTTTCCCAATCTTTTACTCTAAGCCTGTGTCTGTCTTTGTGGTTGAGTTATGTTTCTTGTAGGCAACAGAAGGATGGCTTCTGTTGTTGTATTCATCTTGTTAGTGTGTGACGTTTTATGGGAGAGTTGAGTCCTTTGATATTAAGCGAAATTAATGACCCTTAATTGGTATTTCCTGCCATTTTTGGTGGTAACTTGTTTGTATTTCCTTTCTCTGGAGTATTCTTCTGTGGAATTATTGATTGTTTGTGATTTCGTGGGTTTATCTGGGGTCCTTAGGTTGGAGTTTTCCCTCTAATACTCTCTGTAGTGCTGGATTGGTAAATAGATACTGTTTCAGTCTGACTTTGTCATGAAATATCTTGTTTACTCCATCTATGGTGATTGATAATTTTGCAGGGTATAGTATTCTAGTTTGGCAGCCATGCTGTTTTATCATCTGTATAACTTCTGACCAAGCCCTTCTAGCTTTCATTGGTTCCATTGAATAGTCTGGCGTTAATCTCATGGGTCTGTCTTTATACATAAGTTGGCCCTTTTCTTTTGCAGCTCTTAAAATTTTTTCTTTGTTCTGTATGTTTTGTGGCTTGGTTATAATGTGGGCACTGACTTTTTTTGGGATCATATCTATTTGGTGTTCTGTAAACTTCTTGTATCTTTATAGGCATTTCCTTCTTCAGGTTAGGAAAGTTTTCTTCTATCATTTTATTGAAAACATTATCTGTGCCTTTGAGCTGGTATTCTTCTCCTTCTTCTATTCCTATTATTCTCAGATTAGGTCTTTTCATGGTATCCCAGATTTCCTGAACATTTTGAGTTATGACTTTTTTAGTTTTACTATTTTCATTGACTGATATATCTATTTGAGCTACTGAGTCTTCCACTTCAGAGATTCTATCTTCCATCTCTTGAACTCTGTTTGTTATGCTTCTATCTGTGGTTCCAGCTTTTTTCTTCAGATTTTCTATTTCCATCTTTGCCTCATTTTGTGCCTTTTTTATTGCTTCTATTTTAGCTTTTAGTTCCTGGCATGTTTCTTTCATAGATTTGTTCATCTCTTCCAATTTTTTGTTTGTTTTTTCCTCTATATCTTTAAGGCTATTTTTCATATCTTCTTTGAGAGCTTCGATGATCATCAAAAAGGAATTTTTGGTGTTGCTTCCTTCTGTTTCCTCTTAATTGCTCAGTTCATGTCTTTTATTTGTAGAATCGCCATTTTCTTCTGGAGTTACCTTGTTGTTCTTTATATTATTATGTAAGTTTTGCACTGGCGTCTGCTCATGGTTTTATGGTTCACGATTAGGTGAGTCCTGGTCAGTTGTGGCACTCGGGCTTGTGTGCCTTCTGTTACCTCTGAGGAAAAGGTCTGCTTAATCACTACTTCTGCACTGTGCAGGGGGCTGAATTTCAAGTCTTCAATCTTTCTCTGTTTGACCAATTGGAGGCGTGGTTTCTGCTGTGCAAACTCCTTCAGCAGCAGCTGGTGGGACCGTGGCAGTCAGAGTTTTGTCTCTGCCTGCTATGGAGTGTGCTGGGAAATGCTCTGCAGACAGCACCCGGTCCGAGAACCGAACCAGAACCGATGGGAGCTCAACTCTCCCTGGCAGGGATGCAGGTGCTCGGGCCTGCTGACTCCTCCTCACCTCTGGGCGGGTCCTAAGTCTGTCCTTCAGGGTTCCCAGTCCTTATCTGTTTGCTCAGTTGAAGGTGGGTAGCCATACAAATTCCCTCAGCAGCAGCTGGGGGGACCATTGCAGTGAGACCTTATCTCTACCTGCTATAAAGTGCGCTTGGACACGCTCTCCAGACAGCACCCTGTCCCGGAACCCAGCATCATTGTTTTATTGGAACCTTCCAGAAATTTACTTCTCATGCCACTGTATATATCAACTGACTCAGAAACTCTGAGGCCAGGAATCTGTTTTAATTAAGTCATGGTGTGCTTTTGATAGCATTGAAGAGGGCTAGTCTAAAGCCACCAATGCCTTCCCAATCTGGTTTCTGACAAAAATATTGTGAACACAAGTAGAGCTTTTCTGTCCCAGCTGCCTCTTCCCAGATTTCCAGCAGCTGCTTCCCAAATTACCACACAGAGACTTTTATTAATTATCTATATTTGGCTGATTGCTCAGGGTTATTGCTAACTAGGGTTTACATTTAAATTAACCCATTTCTATTAATTTATGTATTGTAACATGGCTATGACATTACTGGTCCTCTGGCATCTTGTTTCTTGGGCAGCAGGCTCAATTCTCTGCATTTGAATCCCCAGTGTTATGGTTCTACCTAGCCTTATCCTTCCTTTCCATAGGCCAAACAGCTTTATTAATAACCAATGAGAGTAATACCTATTACAACATACAAAAGAATCATCCCACAGCAAAGTAGGAATATTACTAAGCTTCCACACAGTTCACATCACACTCTTCTGCTCAGTGGCTATTGAACACCATGTTTCCTCCACCTGATCAGTGTTTGATTTTACCTCCTCTCTGCCTGGCTCAGAACTGACAATTCTGTAGGATGATATTCTGCCTTGACATTACAGGTTATATCCTAAACAAAATGTTTCTGGTAAGGCATATTCTTGAACCTCAGAACTGCATCTTTTCTCGTAAACTCATCAAAATGAGTAATGTTTCCATCATCTTCACTTATTGGGCTTTGACAGTAGATGTGGACAGATGGATGATCCAGATCTCCCTTGAATATTGCTTGTTCTTCTCTTTTCTCTGCTTCATTTCTCTTCCTCCAGGCCATAAAGATATTGTTTTAATTTTGTTTAGTTATTCTTGTGTGTGCATAAAGAATATATATTATGTACATAAATTTTAGACCTACCACTTTTGAAAGTCTCCTTGAGTGGTGATATATTCTATATTTAATAAAATCAGCCTAGAATATCAGAGAACAGACTTACTCACAGTCAAGCCATGAAGGTCAGAGGGTGATGACTCATGTTTTTAATCCCATCACACACAGTAATACCAAGTGGTGACCCATGCCTTTAATCCCATCACTCAGGAGAAAGAGATCTTTCCATATTTCTGTGAGTTCAAGGTCAAATAGCCAAGCAGTAGTAGCTCACACCTCTAATCCTAACTCTAGGATTATGATGCAGAGTTAAATCTGGAAGTGAAACAGTGGAACAGGAAAGATATCTAAGGCAGGAGGAGGCAGATATTCATGTATTTTGTAGAAACAACCAGCCAGGCTGGAGACTCTTGAAGGCATTTATCCTGTTTGGCCTGAAAAGTTGGCTAGGTGAGAATTGACTAGTCTGTTTTCTTTCTCTGATATTCCAGCTTTCCCCCAATATTTGGCTCTAGAATTCATGCAATACCCTTGTCTCTGCACATGCACACATATGTGTGTATTTGTGTGTGTGTGTGTGTGTGTGTGTATGTGTGTGTGTGTACCAGATTATAAAGTCCTCGCTCCTGAAAAGATCAGAAAAAAAACTCTCAGAAGTCTCTCCTCTCCTTCCAGCTTGTTGAGGCATGTCTCTGTTGATGTTTCTTCTCTGGTAGGTATTCTTGACTAGCTGGCCAATAAACATTTGATCTATTTTCCTGTCTCCACCTCCTATCTTGATTTATGAGTGTATAATTTCAAATGTGCAGCACTATATCTGATTTTTTAAAGTTTGTTTATTTAGTTAATAATGGCATCATATCATTGTGTATACATGGGAGTCACAAAACATCTTTTAGGAGTCAATTATTTCTCTCTACTACCTGGATACCAGGGATCATACCAAAGTCCTTCAGCTTGGCAGAAAATGCTTCTGTATGCTGGACCTTCTCCCCCTGACCCAAGAGACCACTGTTCTGTATCTGAATCATTTTCTCCTTTATCATCTGCTCTTGTCTTGGAAGCCTTAACATACTTGGCAATTGACTCTCAATATCAGTTTTATATCTCAAAAGCCTGTCACTGATAAATTTTTTGTATTCTTTGCTTAACTTTCTCTCAGACCTTAGATATACTAGAGCAGTGGTTTTTAACCTGTGGGTTTCAACTCCTTTAGAGTCTAATGACCCTTTCAAAGGGGTTGTGTATCAGATATCCTGAATATCAGATATTTATATTATGAATCATAACAGTATCAAAATTATAGTTACAAAGTAGCAACAAAAGAATTTTATGGTTGAGGTCACCATAACATGAGACTTAAGTTACATAGGAATATATACTTAAGGATCATGAGACCAAACATCTAGACTGAGAAGTAAGTGACCTTGTGGGGCTTCAGTTGCTATTACAACAGAGATTCTAGCATTTACCCCAGAACCATTCCTCACCATATTCATAGTTATTATTTTCCAGTTTTCATCTTTTTTATTAATATTCAACCATCAAATTGAATAATCAGTGACACTGTCTTTATTCATTGACATTTTTACTTCCTTTGCCTTAACACTCTGAAAACATTTTTAGTGTTACTTGAAGAATCAACATTTCTTCTATTTTTGCAGTGTAACTGTTCTGATATGACCCAGGCTGTGTTCCAGTTGTCTGGATTTCACAAGGCTAGAAGATTGAGCTCTTTTTAAAAATTTATTCCAACACCTTGGATTCAATTAAATAGTCATATCTAAATTTAGAGCAACTATTCATTTATACACTTGTATAATATAACATTTTTCTAAAAGGATTTTATTAACTGTGACCAATGAGGCTGTGATGACAGTTCCTATTTTCATTTCTAATCTTCTAGATTTCATTGCAACATGAAATTCTGTATTGGGAAAAAACAATAATGCTTAAAAATCCTAATTCCTTTCAACAGGCTTAGTTTGAATTCCATAGGGCTGGTTGCTTTTTCTGATGAAAAAATCATTTCTACCTGTTGCACGAGGTGTCATATTCTCCTGTAAGGATGCCCTTACTGCTCTGCAGCACCACCCTCCAATGCACTTCTGTTGGGGGTTGTACAGGACAGTGTGCTACATGCCTTCTTTGTACTTCCCCGAGACTCCTTCTGAAACCGCTTTTTCTCACTCCCTCTCCATCCTGGCAGCCTTTCAGTTTGGAGAAAGATCCACTTGTTCAAAATTACCCAGATAGCCATGCGTTGAATTAGTTATAGAGAAAGGATCTCTGTTAAAAGCAGAGGATTCCATGATAACCATGTACTGGCCTCTCAGAGGGCCTCATGAAGAGACAAGGCACAGACTAGCTAACACTCTCTTATAAGTGATGAAATGAGATTCTACTGTACTTATGTTAATCCTGATAAGGATGGTTAAAAAATCTGAAGTGAAACTATTTGATTATCTAAACTTTATACTGTTTCTACCACTCTGGTTTAATGTCATGGTGTAACCATTTTGAGACTGCATGTAGTCTACATTCAGCAGTATGGAAAAGGATAAAGTTATATTTAAGGTATGTAAAAGATATTTCCTATGGAAAAGTTATTATGAGTCCATTTCTAATTGGCAATGTTCTTTATATCCAAATAAGGCTTCTGAGTAACAGAACTATTAGAGTTAGCTCAGTTGCTAAGGAAGTTAATTCTTCTTAGTTGTATGTTCATAGTTTGAAATATTTCTAACTATCCAAAAGGGTTGTCATCACTGAAGCACTATAGAAAAGGATACTTGCCTATACCTATGTTTTTATGTTAATCCACTACTTAGAAAGCTATGAATAATAACTGCTTTGATATGTCTTTAGGCTATAACAGTATGTAATTAATATTGTGATAAGGACTTTTGAAGAAATTTGTTCTTTTTGTTTGTAAAACAGAAAGCATAATTATAATTCTTTTATGTCACTAGAAACCATTTCATTAGCTAAAATTTCTGTCTACAGTGTGCCTTGGCCTCTGACCCCAAGGCTTTTGCATTTATTTAACATTTTAGCTTCAAGGATAAAGAAAAGATCCTTATACAGAACTCACTTAAATTGAAAAGTAGCAACTAATAGTAGATTCACCCTTTCCAGAAAAATAATATTTAATGATGTCAATTATAATTCCATTTTATATACAAGTTTACTTTAGTTGATTCTAGACTAATGGGGTAACTCTTAAATGTTTTTCTCTATAATGTTAATGTATTTCCCCATTCCTTAAGTATAAAGTTATAATATGTAAGTTGTTCATAGGCTTTAAAAATAGAGATGATATCTTAATAGCAGTAAATGGAAATATAAAAATCACAAAAGTAGACTTTTAAAAGACCATGGCATTTTATGTTAAAACTATTTCAACCTTTGAACTGTTAATAGAAGCAAAAGACAGCTTGCCCAGCTGAGGTAAAGCTCTCCTCAACCTCTGCTGGCTAGAAAAAGCGGGGGTGTTTTTAGCCCTGCTTTGCTCAGGAATTAAGTTAGCATAGGATGGAAACAGGAACTGTGTGGGGAGGCGTGCTGAAGGTATAGTAAGGATGATTCTAACATTGTTTGTGTCCCTGACAATCAAAACTCCCTCTGTGCCACTGTCACCCTTACAGCACTGGCTAGGGCTCCTAGGCCAACAAGATGGAGTCTTAACCCAGATGTGTCTTGCAAAAGAAGGAATTTACCAGGAGACAGAAGAGCAGGAGAGTGAGCCTTCTAGAGAAGGAAAAGAAAGGGATATTAATGTAACTATTCCATGAGCTTTTGACTAGGAAATTAGCATGCAATTCGGGCATCAAAAATAAATTCTTGCAGGCCTTCTAAAAGAGCAGCTCTGATAAGTATATGCAAGAATGTCTCATTTCACCCCAAATGTTTAGCATCCTGTGAAAAGCTGTTGATCAAAGGTCTAGCATTATTTTTAAATCAGAAAAGAGCAAATGATTTGAGTTCAGTATGTCCCTGAAAGAAAAGTGTGGCTAAAAGTCGTGCTGTTTCCCCCCTCCCCTCTTCTTTCCCTTTCCAATTTTGCATATACATATAGCAGACAAAGCAATGCTGAAAATAATTAGTCTGTGATTACTTATCTATGACTATGTTCTTAAAAGGCACACCAAATCTTTTTTATCATATTAGAGTCTAAATTTATTATTATTTTCTAGCTAAATTCAAGGGTCATGGTTCCCTGTTCAATATATTAAAGTCATGCTTATCACCATGAGACCTCCTTTACTGGAAAGAGATTTTATGAGCAAAGACTGCATGGAGAGACTAATATTACTCCCCAAAGACCCCTGGCAGCTTTGCTATACCAATTTCTGCTTCTTTATGAAGTATTTGACCTCTGGGCAGCAGAGATACACAGCACAATGTCCTAGATGTCAGACTACAGAGGAAAATCCTTTGTGGCAAATTTTTACTCATTTGCAAACTGTTTATTTCTGGAAGGGACTTGAGCTGACATCAATTGGTACATATCTGTGGCTCTGACCATCAGGGACATGAAAAGCCTGGTGGTCAAGAAGGTTGGTGCAGAGCTGGCTCCTGGCTATCCTATGTCTCGGTACCTCATTCCACATGGATTATCTGATCTGTGTACTTTAAGTCTGTCCAGCATTACTCATAGGTTCCCTTTGAGCTAGATACTGCCCAAAGCTATAGACCACCTAACAGTGGGGATGGGATGGAGGTTGACAAAATATGCTGATTGAAGGTCAGTCAAACACTAACATAATAGACAGCAGAATGCTACTGTCCAGAGTGAGTCCATGGACACCAGACCTTATGGGCATTCCTAATCTAATAGGATTGGTGGCTATAATAAAGAGGTAGATGAGAAAGAAAAGGTTGTGGGGACCCTAAGTCCATCTGTACCCATATGCCACAGAAAGCTTATGTAAACACACAGGAGAGGCAGTATCCATTACCTGAGAACTCTTTCTGACTTTGAGCCCTAGTTCTTACCTGATAATACTACCATGGTAATGGCAGAACTCAAGTCCCAGAACCGTGAGAAAAAAGTAGATTCAGAGCAAAGTCCAGTGACACAACCAGTAATTCCAGCTAATCAGAACACTGATACAGGGGGTTTGATAGGTTAAGTTCTGACTAGGTAACTTAAAGTGACATTGTCTCAAAATGAAAAGTATATGTAGGACTTGAGATCTTCCAGTGACATGGTGCTTACCTAGCCTATGTGGCTCCTTGAGCTGAACAATCTCAACACAAAAAAAGGAGAAGGAGGAGGAGGAAGAGAAGGAGGAGAAGAAGGAAAAGCAACTGTAATCTAAAAAAAAAAAAATCTGTTCTAGTTATTTTTAAAATTGAGTATGCTAGACGTTCCTAATGCTGCAACGCTTTAATACAATTACTTATGTTTTGATGACCCCAACCATAAAATTATTTTTATTGCTATATCATAACTGTAATTTTGCTACTGTTATGAACTGTAATGTAATATCTGTGTTTTCTAATGGTCTTAGATGAGTCTTTGAAAGTCATCTGACCCCTGCCCCCAGGGGCCACAACCATTGTACCATAGGTCTTAGTCTGAAGTGAGTCACTGGTATCAGAGATGTGAGGAAGGGAGAGGAGTACAGAAGAGAACAGGGAATATAAACAGACCCCACTATAGCAGGTTCTTCCAATCAAGGTGAGGAGAAGTTTATCTTCAGGGCTTCTGAATCCATGTCATAAATGTCAGCTGTCAGAGGCGGCGCAGCAAGATGGCGACTGAGATGGTGGAGCTCCACAAGCTGAAGCTTGCTGAACTAAAGCAAGAATGTCTTGCTCGTGGTTTAGAGACCAAGGGAATAAAACAAGATCTTATCAATAGGCTCCAGGCATATCTTGAAGAGCACACTGAAGAAGAAGCAAATGAAGAAGATGTACTGGGAGATGAAACTGAGGAAGAAGAACCAAAGCCCTTAGAACCGCCTGTTAAAGAGGAAGAACCCTCTGAAAAAGCTGTTGATGTTGCACCAGAAAAGAAGGTGGCAAAAATTACATCTGGAATACCTCAGATCGAGAGGATGCAGAAGAAGGCTGAACGGATCAATGTACCTGTAAGCTTGGAGAGTAAGAAAGCTGCGCGGGCAGCTAGGTTTGGAATTTCTTCTGTTCCAACAAAAAGTCTGTCATCTGACACCAAGTCTATGGTTAACCTGGATAAACTAAAGGAAAGAGCACAGAGATTTGGTTTGAATGTCTCTTCCATCTCTTGAAAGTCTGAGGATGATGAGAAGCTGAAAAAAAGGAAGGAGAGATTTGGGATTGTTACAAGTTCAGCTGGAACTGGAACTACAGAGGATACAGAGGCAAAGAAAAGAAGAAGAGCAGAATGTTTTAGGATTGCATAATGAAAAGCTCATCCTTTCTGCCCCATATTGGTTTCCATTTCTCAAATTCTTGGTTTTTATACACACATACACACACACACACACACACACACACACACACACACACACACACACACCTATACCCTAAGTCATCTATCTGCCTCACAGTGAGGAAGAGTGTACTTTAGGTACGTTCTTGAATTCCAGCAGCAGTTTGATAGAGCTGCTACTCTGCATTTAAGGTTGTTATATTTTTGTTTTTAATTATTTTGCTTATTAATAAAAAAAGAAAAGAAAAAAATGTCAATAGAGGAAGCCATCATTCCTCATCACTTGTAGTAGTAGTTTTTAGTCAGTCACCAGCCTGCAAATAATGACACAAAGACTTATTATTAATATGACAACTCAGCTTAGGCTGGTTCCTAACTAGTTCTCATAACTTAAATTAGCCCATATCTTCTGATCTACTTTCTTTTACATGTCTTGGTTATCTTTACTCTGTACTGCCCAAATCCTGCTTCCTCTGCATCTGGCTGGTGACTCAACCTTTCTTCTTCCCAGCATTCTCTCTCTGTCTGGGAGTCCCGCCTATCTCTCCTGCCTAGCTATTGGCCATCAAGCTTCTTATTATACCAAGCACAGCAATACATCTTCACAGTATACAAATCTCCCACAATAATTTTCCCTCCATCTTCTGGCATTCTGCTGTCAGGCACAGATGGGTCAATGTCATTCTCTCCCACAAATCTGGTTTATTCCCATTCTAGTTTCAAAGTATAAGAAAATGGGACAACTTGGGAGTATTTCTCTCCTCTTCAGATTCTACCTGTGATAGCAGTAGATCCTTTGTAAAATATGACTGAAGCGATAGTGTCTTCTATCTTGGAACCTGAGAGGTAAAGGCAGTGGAGGTACTGCCAAGTTCAAGACTAGCCTGGGTTACCTAGCAAAATCATGACCCGCCTGGGCTACAAAGTGAGACTCTTTCTCCAATCACCGTTAAATTAACTCAAGTACAAATATCTTAAAAATACTAATTTGTTGAAAATAGTATATGGAGATATACTGGTTTTAAAGGTATAAAAATTGTTAATGATTGGGAAGAAGGAAGATACAGGAAGAACGGCAAAATCAATACACAGGAGCACTATTGCTATTTTAAAAAGTGCTATTCTAAATAAATTATTTTGAATACATTTTAAAAATTGCAAGAAACCACTAATAAAAACTAAGCAGGATGCATACTTTTCAGAATGATAAAAATACAAAAATAGACAAAACAGCTACAAAAGAGGCCAGAGGGAATGGGAACAAAACAAACAAAATCAATAAACAAAAAACAGTTAAGGAAAATACTCAAGTTGAAACTCTTCAGGACTGAAAGACATATAATCCTTGATTTATTTGTGTGTGTGTGTGTGTGTGTGTGTGTGTGTGTGTGTGTGCGCGCGCGCGCGCGCGTGTGTGTGTATAGGAGGAGGTATACAAATGTTTTTGCATGCATGTGAAGGCCCAAGAGTGAAGCAAGCCCAGTGTCACCCTGAATCACTTCCCACCTTACTCATCTACAGAAGCACTGACAGTTGAACCCAGAGCTCACTGATATGTCTAGTCTAGCTGACTCTGTTTGCTCTGATCCCTTCTCTCCATTTCCCCAATGATGGAATGTTGGGAGCCAAAAGTCTAACTTAGCCATATTTTATAAGTTAGCTCCTACAGATAGTCATTTGCCAGAAGGCTACATCCTTACTGTTTTAGGTAGTCTCCCCTGATTCCCTCAGCTCAGCAGGTAACATCCTCCAGGCCTTCTCCTTTAACCCTCTCAGCTCAGCAGGTGACATCCTCCAGGCCCTCAAATGATAACAGATACATTTCCATATCAATTCTACCCTGTCTGTTACTTCCCCTCTCAGGCTTGCCACCTTCTTTTGTATATCCCACCCCCTTTCCTCCCAGCTACCTGTATGGCAGAGATTCTGTATAAATATTGGCTGAAATAATAAAGCTAAGAAGGACTTGAACAGAGAGATTTGTCTTGTCCTTCCGTTCTTTGTGTTCCTGCCTTCCATTTGCTTCCTTCTCAGGTCTAGGTCCACGCTGAAGATCCTGCTGGTTGGGGAAAATTGGTGCCCAGGGTGTCCGGATCCATGGGATGGAACAAACTTCTGAGCATTAAGAGGACGGCCAGCCATCAATTAGACATTGGATCACCACAGATCTCCATGAGTCAAGATCCTGCACTGTGACTGCCGTGGGAAAAGCCTGGTCCATGAGACAGGTACGAGTAGAATCACAGGTAAAGATGCAGGTAAGTGATTCACCAAGGGGCAGGCATTAGGCAAGAATGAGGTGTTCTTGTCAGGGCTTAAGGAAGCTCTTCAAACACAAAGAATCAGGGTTAAATTTAAAAAAAAGTTAAAAAAAGAAAAAGGGATCTTAAGAGGTTTTTTGAATTTATTGGTGACGTCTGCCCCTGGTTTCCACAGGAGGGGACGATTGATGCAAAAAGATGGGGAAGGGTAGGTAATTGTCTCCAGGATTATTATAATGCTTTTGGGCCTGTGAAAGTCCCTGTTTAGACATTTTCTTATTGGAATTTAGTGAATGATGTTTTGAGAATATATGATTTCCTGGATATCCATGTAGTTATTAAGGAGGGAGTCATTGAATAAGGATCACTTATTCTACCAAGATTTTAAAAATCCTTCAAACACAGAGAATCGGGGCAAAAGACAAAGCAATTTTTTTTTTCTCACAGAAGCAAGTATACTTTTGTATTTGAATCATAGTGTTAAGGGACTTTTACAGTATTAATGCATTGCGATTTTTATACTTCCTGGCCTGAGAGGACAGGTCTGATACAGATGAAATGCTGATGGTGTCTTTAAGTTAACTCTTTTAAAAGAGTATAAAGGTAGTAAGAGCATGAGAAGTTTTGATCAAGAATCCAGTTGCCTCTCAACACTTGGGAGATAGAGATAGATGGATCTCTGTATCCAAGGCTACACAGAGAAACCTGCACTATATCTAGCTTCTTTTCTCAGCATAGTGTTTTGAGGTTCATGTATATAGCATGTGTTAGTATTTTCTCCTTTATTATTTCTAAATGTTACTGCATGAACTATATATTGCATTTTGTTTACAAACCTGTAATAGGGGAGTACAATTATTTCTCTTGGCTAGATTATAAGAAGTGAGATTGCAGAGTCATGTGGCAGTTTATGTTTCTTATATTCTTGAGGAACTGCCAATGTTTTCTAAAAAGGCTCTATTCTGGCCTTTAGTTCCTGGTATAGCCAGGACAGTAGGCATGTTATACCATGTCTCTTATCTCTTCTTTAGAATTTTGCTACTGTACCATGAATGTGGTTTAGTTATAATCTCTTATAAATACTGCCCTGCTAAGTTGTTCTGTCTTATTGCCAGGCTTATTAAATGTTAATTCCATAAAGATTTAAGCTTAATTTACAAACATTTGATATCATATAGTATAAAGTGTTAACACCTTATGCTAATGAAACCTCCATTTCGGCCTTGCTACTACCAAGCCCTAGGCTTCAAGGCTCAACCACAGGGAGCCTTCAGTTTAACCTGTTTAACCCGCCTTAGGCTCTAGAGGCCTAGGTAGCCATGGTTTTTAGCATAGGAATAAAGGCCAGGCTCCCAGCCACATAAGCAGGTTTCTGAGTAGCATAAACTCTGGATATTCATGACATTCGTTGGTACAAGTCACTAATTCAGAATGTACTTTTCATGTGCTCAAAAATGTGTGATTTTAATAATCACTATCCTTCCTCCAAAATTGATTGACTTTTTAAAGGCTCATTCAGTGTATTTTCCCAGAATTATTTCATCACAACCTTTAAAGAATGCTAGAAAATGCTGTGCAATGGTGGTCTCTCTACCGCTTATAAAGGTGCAAATCACAGCAGCCAAATCTGCTCAAGTGGCATAGTCTAGCTGTACAGCTGGCTTTAAATACATATTCTTTTAAACTATTTAATCTGTTCACTGATAGTCAATATGTGGCATGGATCCTTGGCCCTTTAGAAACAGCTAGCTATATTGCACCTGTGAGTAAAGTATGTCAGCTTTCATTAAAAATATAGGCTTTTGTGGGACAGAACTCAGCTACTCTATGTGGGATATTTACAGGCTCATTCTGACCTTCCTAATGAAGGCAATGTCTGTGCTGATCAGCTTACTGAATCAACATGTTTTGTTTAATGCATTTGCTAATGTATTTTAAGCCCATCAGAGATTTCATCTTAATACTGGATCTTTGAAATTTCATTTCAAGATCACAAAGGACCAAACCAGTCAAATAGTCAGATAGTGTCCTTTGTGTATAGAATTTCTGTCAGTAACCTATTTTGGAATGAATCCTCAGGGAATTTTGCTCCTAAATCATATTTGGCAGATGGATGTTACTCATATTCCCTCCTTTGGAAGGATGGCCTATGTTCATGTTTCTTTTGATACTTGTTTTCATTTTAACTTTTTGCCTCTGCACATTCTGGGGAAAAGGCTAAGGATGTTAAAAGTCGTTGCTTATAGAGTTTCCAAAAGTAATGAAAACAGATTAAGTTTTGCTAAATTTTGTGCTGAAGACTGAGATTTCTTATAATTTTTATGGGTCTGACAATTGTGGAAGCAACTCTCATTGTACTCTTAAAGTTTGTCTTAAAACTAAGAAGGTAGAGTATGCAGCCACGCCCCAAAAGACCATTTATCGTTCATTTTTTTATATTTTAAATGTTTTAACTGTGGATTCTCAGTCACTTACTTACTGCAGCTGGTAGATACTGGAGGCTTAGCAATGTGGCCTTACCTCAGGTTCAATGAAAAAATCTGACAGATGGCACTTAACTTAGACCAGACCCAGTTCTGGTATGGGGGAGAGGGTCTGTGTTTTTTCCACAGGATGCAGATGACTCGCACCTCGGAACACTCCTAGACTCCTGGGACATAGTCAAGGACCTCCTGCTGACTGAAGCTGACAACTGAAAGTGGAGAGCAGAGGAGCAGCTGCCCTGCCCTCTCAGAAGAAACTGAATCAATAGTTCTTGTCTTTCAATGCAAATCTTTCTCAGACCTTGAGCTGGTTACTTTCCTTTCTGAGAGTGTGGCTCTGTTCTTTGGCAGACAGGAATTATTCCTTAGATGTATGCCTTCTTCTTACTGTGTACTAACCTAACCTCTACACACTTTGCATTAGAGATAGTATGATAGATAGATAGATAGATTAGAGAAGGATTGGAGCATAGGAAAAAGCAAAGAGAGCAAAGGAAGGATGGTTTAAAAGCTAGTTTTCCATCTCCCTTGGGTTACTATCCTTTAACCTTTCCTTTTAGGACACTTTATAGGATTTTTGCTTTATTGGACCATGGACATTTAACAGGCTCACTACCAACAGGTAGACTCCCTGACCTCCATACCCATACAGATCTGTTACTTTACAGACCAAGGGTTCGTGAACCCTCAGGTGATGAGATTCCTATGGGAACTGCATAGTATTCAGAGCTATGCAGACTTGCTTGCAAGCAAGCTTGGGTACCAATGAGGGTGCGAGGCGAAGCACTGCAAGGAGAGGACCATGTATTCTGTCTCTGAATCTCCTGAGGAACAAGCCTGATTACATAGAGGTTCATGTCCAAATGTATTAATATTAATAACCTAGCTCCTTTCCTCCTAAAAAAGAACATTTGCCATGTGGAAAGGAAGTTTCTTTCACCAAGACATGGAAGGTTCCTTCTGCTGAGCTGGAAAATGCTTGGAGGATCAGGTCTCTGTTCCCTCCCTCTTGGTTAATGCCCACTCATATGATGACTCGCATGATAACTGATTCGCCTCAAAAAATAATTGTAAGGGAGGAAATGTTGGGAGCCAAAAGTCTAACTTAGCCATATTTTATAGGTTAGCTCCTACAGATAGTCATTTGCCAGAAGGCTACATCCTTACTGTTTTAGGTAGTCTCCCAATCCCCTCAGCTCAGCAGGTGACATCCTCCAGGCCCTCAAATGATAACAGATACATTTCCATATCAATTCTACCTTGTCTGTTACTTCCCCTCTCAGGCTTGCCACCTTCTTTTGTATATCCCACCCCCTTTCCTCCCAGCTACCTGCATGGCAGAGATTCTGTATAAATATTGGCTGTAATAATAAAGCTAAGGAGGACTTGAACAGAGAGATTTGTCTTGTCCTTCCCAGGTCTAGTTCCACGCTGAAGACCCTGCTGGTCGGGGAAAATGGAACTGTGCCAGGCCACAGTGTTTAGGCCAGCATTTCCATGGATCTGACACACATACCATCCCACAATCTAGTACTTTTAAGTGAACTCTAAAAATAACAACAACAGATGTGGCACCTTATACAATGAATTGAAAGGGATTTATTATATACTGACAAAAATTGCAAATTGTAAAAGTATTAATGAGACCAAGTATCTAAAGCAAAATAATTTTTAAAAATAGACAAAAAAATAACATTTAAAATACCTTTTATATTTTATATATCCACTCTCCATTTATTTTTAATGTCCAGTGAAATATCAAATACTAAATAAAATTTAAAATGATAGACACAATATAATTATGCTTTTAGGCATATTCCAAGTGAAAACTTTTGTCAAGAAGATCAGTTAAAAGAAAAGTTGTCGATATTTTAAAATAATATGTGCTTTCAATATAAGATAACTTTTTTGATATGGAATTTAATATTATGCAAGAAACGCAGAGTGGGCATTATTTCAAGAATCCAAGAAAGAAACAGTATTATATAATTGAACAATATATAAAATCATTAAGTCAATTAAAAAAACATGATCTTTAAAATTTTTGAAAAGTACATTAAATAAAATTCAAATCTTAATTACTGAAATCAGCACAGACTATGCTATCAGAGTGATTAACAGTCATAAAAGAGAGGGAAAAAGAGAAAGGAGAGAGAGAACACAAACAGAGAGAGCAAGAGAAGGAAGAGAGGACTGAGAAGGAGAATATGTGAACTGAGCGTGGAGTGGGGAGCGGGAGGGGGAAAGGAGGTGACTATGATAACGTAATGAATGAAATTCTCAAAAATTAATAAATTTTTTAGAAAACTACCATAATTATATATTTCAAACAGAAAAATCCAGAGGAGGCTATGATTAAATATGAAACATGTAGTAATTACATGAAACATGAACATGCTCCACCCATTGTCCTCAGATCTAAGAGATGAAGAGGTGAGAGACACTGCTCATTTAGTTCAACTGCAAAATGCATCAAAAAAAATGAAAAATGTTGCTCTATGGGAAATGTGTGACAGTTATTCTATTCATCACAAGTGCAACAACATGAAAAACAATGGTATGCCTTTATATTGGTAACCTCAGGTGTGGAACTATAGTCATATAAAGAATTACTTTATTTTTGTTTTACCAAAAATGTAAAGTTCCCAGTAACAATTTCCATATAAACATCCCTGGTATATCTTGATTTACCAGTGAAAATAAAATATGTTTGAGATATCTAAATCAATTATAGGTCAAATAATATTTTACACATTTCAATTGTTACCAAGTTATTTTTTTTTTGTTTAATGGTGATTCAAACAAAAACCCAATGTGATATGAGGTGCTGTAATAAAATAATATTAAACATTATTTTTCTAGAAAAAGAATCAGATGAGAATAACAGAGAAATTCTGAGTAATAATAATTATATATGCTTTTGAGCTTAACAAATGTGTTGCATAACTATAATAAATAAATAGTAAATACAACAACAAAACCCCCTTATCAATGGACAGAAAATACATTCTAAAATGAGCTCCAAGATATGGCAATACTACAAATTTCTGGTTCAGGTTAGAGTTATTCATTGATAATCTTTGCACACTTTAGCTGACTTAATTTTCACTTTCTCATTTTTTTCTTTAATAATCTGCATTAATAGTGGCCCTGCTAGAGACAAATCTTTCTTACTTTAAGACGCTTACAAGAATGTGCTAAAAATAACACACATTAAGCTTCTCTGAACTGATGGGCATGCTACAAAACGACTTTTTCAGTAAGATTTAATATTAACCTATTAGCATAGCCTTGAATGTTAGATTAACTGAGAGTTTCACTGTCTTATGGATCTAGAATGTGATTTCCCATCTTACCAGTAGGTGTCACCTTCTTCACTACTCAGTACAAGCTTAATGTTGCATTTATCCAGGCCTAGGACTTCAGGTTTACTGTGAGTTGAGTGCAAAAGATGACAAAATAAGATAAATGTACCCATTTTCTAGAAATGTACCTTAAGCAATAACAATTAAAAAGTATGTTCCTTCCTAATTTTCTACAATATCAAAATGCTATGCATAAGCTTCTTTCAGTATGGAATGACTCACTCCTTTTTTAGTATAAGTCAGTCATTGTCACTTTAAACTTGTCATTTAACACAATGTTATTGAAGAGATCGTTATGTCAGTTAAATAAATAAAATTCAGTATTTCATAACTGTAACATTGATATGAAATTCATGACCTCGGATTTATCACATACATAAGTCCTTTATTTGTCCAAACATGGTTTTAGGAACCAATGGAAAGCAACCAAGCATAGGTCTAGTGTCGTTTCTTCTCTATGTATTTACATGGAGCCAAACATTAGTTTCTAGTTAGGGTCTCGCAATATCAAACAAAATAGAATGGGAACAGAATGGATAATTATCAATCTGAACATGTCTATAACACGTAGTTGTGAATCTGCCAGGTGAAATATGAGTACACCCTGTAGACATATTCAAAGCATAAATGAGCTCTTCTATCTAACGAGATTAGATACAGCCCTTGGGGCACTCATTGAAGACCCCTGTTTCACTCCAGTTAATATCAACTCTCCGTCTTTGGTGCAGAATAGCCAAGAAGCTCTTTCTTCCTGAATACATGTTTTTCTCTTAACCTGATAATGTTTTTCAGAGTGCCTTTCAGTATTCTGTGATGATAGATGCCACAGAAACATTTGGGTGTTTTTGGACTAATTGGATAGCTTCGGTTCCCAGAGCTGTCAGCGTCTCAATTTTTACAAGTGGTAAATTCAAGTGAAATGAAATTTCTGAAATTAAAAATAAACCCTTACAAGACATAAAAACTAGACCATGAGGAGCAGTGACGGTTTGAAGAGTCTGTCCCACACCATGAGCACCTCCTGATGGCTGCTTCAAAGAGCAGCATTCCACCTCTCCTCACAAGGGGCTGACAGTGAAGTAAAGCTTTCTGAGAGAAGTCGTCAGTGCACAGAACTTCTTACAGTTTCCTTGCTCATTTTTTAAGATATAGTTATGTGACTCAGCATATATAGAAATTTTCTTTATTGCTTCCATCACAGAGCATGACAATTGCCTTAGCTCTGGTAAAGAGACAAGAAAATATGCATTGGTGCAGAATGGTGTCAAATCCTGGTATTTCAAAATGAAAGTAAAAGTTAAAAAATGATAATTAGAGGTAACATGTCATTGTCATGTTCAAGATGTTGAAAGCAAAAGTAAGAATTTTCCAGAGCCTAGTGGTACTGGTTTCCAGTCTCAGAGATAGAATCAGGATTACAGTTTCAAAACCAGCCCTTTCTGTTGTGGAAGTTCTGGGCCAGTCTGGGCAGTGAGACCTTGTATCAATACAGTAGGCTGAACCAGGTCTGGAGATGTCATGCAAAAGTAGAGTGATAGTCTCACATTTGCACAACATTAGGATGAATCTCTCTAGTACCACAGACTTAATTCATTTGTGGGAAAATAATAGCTATGCTATTGTTTATTTAAACATATACGGTGGGCATGTTTTTTTAATTTACAATGAAGATTAATAAAATTTGATTTGTTTAAATGTTCACCTTCAAAAGGTATAAAACAGAAAACATAATATTTTTTCTGTGTTGATAATCTAGTTCTGGTATATTGACTACAGCAGCTGCTGTCAGGAGTCCAAGCAGTAGACCTCAGAGTCCTGAGGGATGTTCTGCAGGTTTGTAATGTGTAGGTGACCCAACTGATTTTGAAACATATATAGCACATTTCACAGTGGACTACCTTTAAGATTTTTGCCTAAGGCTTATGTTAGCTATCTCAGGTTTGGCTGACTGACCTGAAAGGTTTCTTTCTCACTCCACCTGAGGATGCTTTTTCTTCCAATCAGAAATCATGAGAAGTCACTATTTCCTCACTACTTTCAGGCACATCAAGTTTGTAAATCCTACTGAAGCCATCAGGTATCTCCGCCCTTGTTCTCTTGCATGAACCAGGCTTCTTTACCCATAATCCTGACAGCTGCTACAAGCTCTGCCTGTCCTCTCACTAGCTAAGGGTAAAAAACCCAAAAGTATGATATGGATCTCACAGTTGGTTCTCAATTTGAGCTAAGTAAGTGTTTCAGTTTGGACATAAACATTAAAAAGCAGACAGACAAACAAACAAAAAAAGACAGAAGAACCTCTTTGTAAGAAAATGTATTTTTTTATAGAAGTTAAAATTGTCTTTCTCTCTTATAAGCTACCTGTAAGTAGCTGGGTCACCTCTACAGGGAAAAGTAGGATTTCCATGAGCTATATCTTAAAACTGACTGTTTGGAATCCAGTGCCTAGTAAAACATCAACTGATTTGCTTGGTCTTATAAAATGGGTCTGAATAGCACAGTTCCAGCATCTTAACTCCAAGTGTGGAATCATCATGTGATAATATCTTACCCAAGTAATGCCATGAGGATAAAAAGACAATAAAACACAACTTCACAAGAATTCAAATGAATAGGTTTATTGTATTAAAAAGAACACATTATTTATTTAATTATAATTCTTAATATCAAGAATGTTAGTTTGGATAAGAGAAATTTGGGACAACATATAGTAAAATCACCTGCTGATCCATATTATTTATATAAATCTTATTTGCATTGCAGTTTCTTCTCAACTGAAATACTTCCTGTGGAGAAGAGGCACTTACTGGACTCACAATCTCACAAGCCTTCGGAGACCCTTTTTTGCTCTCCTATAAACAAGCAGTCAACAATTCCTCAGGAACAGGTGAATTTTCACAGGAGGCGCTACCTGAAAGTTGCACAAGCAATTCCAATGATGCTGCTTTGGGGAGATACCTTAGAGAGAACCTCGGGCCATGTTCATGCTACAGTTGCCCAAATCAACCTGGCTCTTACAAGTTAGCTCTCATTCATGGTCTTCCTGTTTTATAGTCTGAATAAAATTCATCAGAAAGATGAATGCTATTTTATGGCCTGCCATTGTCTCCTTTGGGGTTAGTGGCATTTCCTGAATAAGACACACAATATGTTCCCCAGTGTATAATTCCTAGGACATACAAAGATGCACAGTAAAACATGACAACAAAAATATGGATCACAACACTCAATAAATACTTTAGTCACTAAGTATTTCTTTCCCTTGTACTATGGATTTCAGGTTTGGATGATTTTCAAAATTTTCATTTCTTACTGTCTTCTGCAAACATAAATCTCTTCATGTTATGCAGACAAATACGTTAGCCTGGACTGCTTTAGTTTGAACAAATTCAAGTGGAAGTCTTAAGCCGAATGTACCTTCTTGGATTGCTTTGACATCTCTAATACTTGGACAATGGTTTTCATAAGTATTATGTTAAGGAAAATACATTAAGAATTCTTTTTCAAAAGATTAAAATTGAGGGATGGAAACAATGATATGAGGAAAAGGTAACTCTTGGTAATGACACTGTTTGTTTTATATTAAATGGGGCTTGAGCCTAAACTGGGACACTTCTTCCTGTACTTTGCAATGTTTCAGAGCTAGCCCTGAAACAGAGATCCAGGGAGCATGAGATACAGACTGATTGCTTCTTCACTGTGAGAATGTGAAATACTAAGAAAAGTTTGGGAGCAGGTAACTTGAGAAATCTCCTGATTTAGGCCCTGGAATCATTATTCCAATAGCTAAGGTAGATTATATTTTACTGGAAGCATGGATCCTAAGTGAAATTGTGCCTACCACTCACCAGACATTCATTTTTAAAGACATTTATTTTTACTTTAGTATATGGGTGTTTGCCTATGTGTCTGTCTGTTCACCATGTAGATGTCTGGTACCCACATAGGTCAGAAGAGGGCATCAGATGCCATGAAACTGAAATTACAAATAGTAATTAACTGCCATGTGGGTGCTTGGAATTGAGCATAGGTCCTCTGGAAGAACACCCAGTGCTCTAAGTTGCCGAGACATCTCTCCAGCCCCAAGAATGCTGTGAACATAAAATACTACAAACAGAGTAAGGAAAAGCATCATAGAAGATGCTAAAGTAAAGCAGGAGGCAGCAAAACAAAACAGAACAAAAACTCCTTTGAGTAATATAAAGACTTAAGAAGCTCTTGCATTAATAATACAAGAGCAATTTCTATAAAGGAAATCATAAATGAGACACCAAAAATTTTTGGAAATAATGATCATTCACATATCTACAATAAAAAGCCTGGAAGACTGAGTGCAAAGAATCTCCAGGAAGTTATTGTGAAACGTAAGGCAAAAGGAGGGAATGAGAGATAAGAACATTAAACATCAATATTCTAGAAATATTCACAGAAGAAAAGGGAACTCAAAAGAAAGAAGTATTAAGAATCCAACTTATCTCTGCTTTTATTAATGCATGTATTTTTGTCCACTTTTGAATTACCAAACAACTACAGGATAAGATGCGACCTCGTCCTTATGAAAAGTCAGTGGTAGAATGCTGGAAGCTTGGGTAGGTACCTTTGACTTGCTTAGTTTTGGATCAGAGAATAACATACTGATTGCACAGCAGCAGGCTTCTAGTGAGAAATTTCCTTTGTGCTTGTGACTTGCCCTTATCAAGCAACACGAAAATTCTGAGAAAGGACAGACCAAAATACCCTGGATTCCATATCAGTGGCCCTGTACTGTAGACCTTTTATCAGTCAGTTCTGAAAGGCTGCCCCATGCTGCAGTCCAAATTCCATGTCCTATTTTTTCTTTGTGACTCACTCTCAAAACTGGGCAAATATTTTTAAGCAGTCTCTAAGATAAGGAGCTCATCAGCATCCTGAAGTTTGGCTGTGGGCTTCATGAGCCCCTTCTGCTTTAGAGAGCCCCTCAAGGACTTTTGTCCTTGTTGGGCAGTTGTACCCAAGTGCCCCTGACTCTACCCCTCCCTTTCATTCACTGGTGAACACTTCAAAAGCCTCTTTCTATAAGCTGAGTCCTTGCCTGTTTACAGGATTCTCTAAAAAGATTTACATTTCATCTAGCTTTAATAAATTAACTTTCAATGCAAACTTGTTTATTATTGGCTGATAAAGCAAGTTTAAAAATGAGAATATTCCCATTTCTTGCAAACATACTTGTGGAAAAAAAAAGAATAACATTACTCCCAAAGATGATACTTTTATGTGATAATCACTCAACACTTCTGAGCTGCTATATAAAGAATAGATCACATGGCATACATTGTATTCTGTGACTAGGGAAGTGTTGGAGAGAGAGAGAGAGAGAGAGAGAGAGAGAGAGAGAGAGAGAGAGAGGACAGAGACAGCGTTAGACCATGTAGATGCATGTGGAGGAGGAAGGAGGCTGACACTGGGTGTCTTTTTAAATTAATTTTCCACCTTACATCTTTTACTTTTCAAACCAGCATGCATGTTAAACATCATTACAACATTTTTTTTTCTACTCTCCCTCCACCCCTCTGCCCCCTCTGCTAAGTCCTTTCTCTGTTTGTTCTCCCTTTACACATGTTTGGTCTCTTCTGTGTCCTTTGCACAATCTCCATCCACTTTATTTTTTTTTCAGACAGGCTTTCTCTCTTAACCTGAAACTCACTGACTGGAGCTAGACTGTCTGGACAGGAAGCTCTGTTCCCCAGGATCTGCCTGTTTCTGTTTCCTGGTGCTGGGGTTACAGGTGTGGGTCACCATGCTTGCCTTGTACCTGGGTTCTGCAGATAGCAACTCAGTCCTCTTGCTTACAGAGCAAGTAAGTACTTTATGCCTGCTGAAGCACCTCACCAGTTCCCTTTTTATTTTATTTTATAGCTCCCATTATTAAAAAAAAATCTGGGCTATCCCTACCAAGGTTGTGCTAGAATGTAAGGGAGAAAAAAACATAATCTATGGACGAATAAAATACAATTAATGATGGATTTTCTCAGCTATCAGTGAATGCTGCTTTTATAGTTGGAAAGGCAAATATGTTATTTTAAACATTTGTGGATGAGAAGGATTTAACAAGCACTCCTTGGCTTGATGATACCCCATCATTAAAGTGTGACTTAAATTTAGATGTGAGAGAATTATTCCTCTTACAGTTAAATCCACAGCCTTAAAAAATACCACAGCCTTATCTCGCCCTCTCTCTAAAGAACTAAATGGGCTTTACTGACATTTTCTTACTACTCTCAGAGTTCCCTAAGGGAAGGTAGCATTGTTTCCATGGGGTAGATAAGAAAATGCAGAGAAATTAAATGGAATACTTAAGATTATTCAAGGAGCTATAGCTTTGGGAAGACAAATCTGGTCTCCAGAGCCCACACCAACACTTTAACTATGTCAATCTTCACTGGAGGAAAGGGCATGAGTATTGAATCCAGACACTAAATATGTTTTACTGTCCTCTACACAATGACAGTTGTATTTCAGAACTCTCCTGAAGGCAGATCTTTGCCTTTAAAAGGACACAAGGGCAAAAGTTTGGCACAACTAACTCTTACCAAAGAGTTCAGAGTGATTTGTTTTATTTGTTCCAGTTCCATTTGTCTTGAGAAATAACCCCTCTGGCTGGTAACCTGAGTGCTTGTGCCACCCCATAAATAAATACCAATGCTGCAGTGCAGATGGTAGGGGCTTTTTTTTGTATCATGGGAATTCCATTTTCCTAAATGTAGCTCATCTTTAAGTTAACTCCAGGGTTAGGTTATGTTTGCAATTTGCCCTTGAGAGCACATATGCAAGAAGTAGCTCAGGAAAAAAAATAAGTAAAATCAGGTTTTCAAAAGAAAGGGCCTAAGCAAAACAAGTCTTGGTACTCGCTTGTCTATTACTTATCAATTCTTTCAATAATTTTAATTTAATGATTTTTTTAAACATATAAATCAATACATAGGTAATGAATATGCTGTTTCAAAAGAATATTTTTATATGGCCAGACTTCTGTTTTTGCATGTCTATATAAAGTCACCAAATTAGATTATTTACTCAGCATTGCCTTTTTGTATTACAAATTTTGTTGTTTAATAAATCTGGGACAAACTAGCTTTATTAAACCATGTCCTATCAAAAAAACCTTTATTATTATTGGTGTGTGTGCTGTCAAGTGTGCAGTATACACGTGTGTGTGTGTCGGAGGGCATGAACCTATAGAGGTCAGAAGATAATCCTATACTTCAATCTTTTGTTTGAGACAGGGTGTTGCTAGAATTCCTCCCCTGGAGGGAGACATGAACAATGTCTATCTTTCTGCCTAAGGTACCAATGACAGAGTTCACCCCAGAGAACCAGTGAGTGGATTAGGCTTACTGTCAGAACAAAAGGTATGCTCTTATAGTCAAGAGCCTTAAAGCAGTCACCCTGGAGATTCTATCCCCTTGTCTGCATGAGGAATCCCCCATGGATGCCTATGTGGCTACACAGATGTCCATGACACTTCTACACCTCCCCTGGGATCATGTGCAGTTAGATCAGTACTGCATACAACTGGCTGGGAGCCATAGATGGATATCTGCATAAGGGTCCTCTGACCCTCTCTGTTTCTTCTTCAGTGTGGAAAGTTTATAGTTTATAGTCAGTAAGACCTGCTGTGGTTATCTTCTTCAATTGGGCAGGGTTGAACTCAAGAAGATAGGGGCAGTTTAGCCAACCAGACTGTTATTTGACCAGTACATTCTTGTTTCTCCACAGCTGGGATGATGGTTTCATCACAATCCACATGGAATCTAGTAACACTAGTCCCTATAATTTGGAGGCACATGCTTTACCAACTGAGCAATTTCTCAAGTCTTAGGTTATTTTTTATCTCAAAAAGAAACAAAAAAAGAAAAGCACCAAAGATCACAAGTTCTCTGTCTGAACCAGTGGTATGTGCTTGGAAATCATGTCCTATCAAAAAGATAGATTCCCAAATGCTAAAATCACACTAAATAATTTAAGGTGTTAATTCCAGAGAGCTGAGATGGGAGCAAGGGACAAGATGCAGAGTTCTAGTCTAAATTTCATTCATATTCTGAAAAACAAAATGATTGTCCTATATAGTGGTACTTTTTTTTTTTTTTTTTTTTTTTTTTTTTTTTTTTTTTTTTTTTTTTTTTTTTTTTTTTTTTTTTTTTT
>PVIH01011652.1:15990-68049 GCA_004025045.1 Sigmodon hispidus | reverse complement strand
GAATTTAAAATGTGGAAGAGTTAACAATAACTATACAGAGGATAAGAATGATAAGCATGGCTTATCAAGGGAAGAAATACAAATAAGATTGCTACACGTATATTTTCTTTGTGTTCATCTTTCCCTCTGAATTTTTTTTCCATCCCTGTATATCCTTATTCAAGGTCTCTTCCCCCTCCCAACACATCTGGTCATTTTTCTTCTCTGCAACTCCCCATCCCCTCCCTGGGCAGGGAGCAGACAGTCCTATGGTCCCCCTGACCCAATAATGCTTAGATCAGTCTCCAATTCTGGCCAAATCCAGTTCTTTCCCCTCTCCCTCAAGAGTGAGTCAGGTGTTCCTCTAGGTGGAGTGGGATCCAAACATTCATTTAAGAGTAGAATATTTGCTCTACTATTTTTCTATGATGGATACATTTAGACTATGAATTATTCTTTCTGTGCAAATGGAGTATATGCTTGTGCATACATACACACATGCCCACGGGCACATGCTTGTAAGTCACAGGAGGAGATTAATGCCTGCCTTTAGCACTTTCTGCCTTTATCCCTTGAGACAGAGTGTCTTACTGAACCTGAAGCTAGCTGTTCGTCTAGGCCATCTGGTCAGGGAACTCCTAGGGTCTGCTAGTCTCTCCTGGCATGTGATCTCAAATACACACAGCCCTGCCTACCATTTATGTGGAAACTGGGGGGTTTGAACTAAGGTTATCATGTCTGCAAAGCAAGTGCTTCTATTCGCAGAGACATCTAGCCAGTAGATATGGATTTTTAATATTTTATTTTATTTTGTACTAGAAATCTGAAGAAAATATTCATATTTGTGTTTATCTAATACTAACTATATTAGTTACTTTTCCATTACTGCCATAAAATACTCTACCCAAAGGCATGTTAAAGAAGAGAGGTTTATTTTGGAATACAGTTCCAAAGAAGATACAGTCCATCAGGGTGAGGATGGCATGGCAACAGGACCATGAGGCTGGCCTCCCAGTCAGGAAACACGATGATCACTGTTCATCTTCAGACATAAAGCAGAAAGGAGGAACAGGAGGAGGATCAATGCTATAAAGGCTCAAAGCCCCCTATGCCCTTGAAATACTTTCTCCACCAAGGCTTCACAAGAACCAGCAAGGTTTTAGAGTCTTTCCAAACAATTTCAGCAATTGTGGATTAAGGGTTTAAAAACTTAAACCTTGGGGTGGAGGAAACTCATTCAAATCACATCAATAACAGAAATAATTTTTTTCTGTTGCCTTAAAATTTCATAGCTAATCTCATTATCTTGATAGGTTTTGGATAGGAGGGGGCTGTTTATCATTTTTGTTTGTTGTTCGATGGCATCTGTATTGTATATGTCTTCAATGCAATGGCTTTTGAAAGCCCATGTCTATATTTTATACTTGTTAATTTGTGAATCATCCTCATAACTGTGAAATCTGAAGGAGCTCCCTTCTTAGAGTCATCCTCATCAGAATATGGAGTATGAGAGCTTATGTGATGCCTACTAACCATCAGGCACTGTGATAATCATCACATCCATATTTTAAGCATTTTATCATTTATATTTTATGGGAAAAGCTTAGAATAGGTAAGTTTAACTTGTCTACATTCCCACAGCTTATAAAGGAAAGAGATGACAATGCAAAAATCTGACCTCTTCTATCTCTTAAGCAAGTTTTATTTCTTCCCTGTCAGAAGAGGTGGCTATCCAAAAGGCAGTCCACATTTTAGAGTCAGATGATATACACCATTGGTTTTCAACCTTCCAAATGCTGCAACCCTTTCATGTTCCTCATGTTGTGATGAGCCCAACCATTAACTTATTTCAATGCTACTTCATAATTTTAATTTGCTACTGTTATAAATCCTAATTTAAATATTTGACATGCAGCATATCTGATATACAACCTCTGTGAAAGGGCCATTTGAAACCGATGAGTCGCAACCAAAAGACTGAGAACCGCTGGAACCACATTATAATTTGCCAGTTAGATTTCCATCAAAATATAACTAACAATGACATTTAAATAAATATTTTCTGATTTGATAGTTTTAAATAAAACATAGAAGGCAAGTTAGCACAACCTTGGGATCAGAAACATCTTGGACTGACCCCTTGGATCCCACTCCCCCTGGAGGAACACCTGACTCAGGCTTGATGTTGAGGGGAGAAAACTGGATTTTCCAGGAGTGGAGGCTGAACTGAGCAATATTGGGACCTTGGGACCTTAGTATCGCCTGCCCATGGCGGAGATGGGGAGTTGTGGAGAAGAAAGAATGACCTGATGTGGTGGGAGGGGAAAGGGACCTTGATTAAGGATATACAGGGCTAGAAAATGTGACTTCTTTATTCATAATAAAGAAAATGAAAAAAAGAAATTAAATAAAGCAGCCTTGTAAAAATTAAAACAGGCAAGTTAGATGTATTTGTCATCTATAGTTTTCTTAATCATAGTAGAAACTTTGATTTACAATTTTATGAGTCAAAATGAAAACAAGTGCCTCTTTTTATGGATTAAGCATGAGAAGGAGAAAAAGAAAGGTTGTATTCACTGCTGGCTTTATTGTTAATGATAGGTCACCCACTATTAAAAGACCATCATCTATTGAATGCCACCCTAATGTCACTGACTACAGGAAAACTGAGCAAGGACTATGTTCTCCAATGACACAAGCAAAGCAAATGAGTTGTTTAAAAACCACACAGGAATCATCAGCATCTCTTTTCTAGGTACAGTCTGCCAATAACTTAAGCATCCATTACCCATGAACTTGATTAAAAGTCTGTCTTTAAGAGAGATTTTTTTTAAAAAAATCAGCAAAATTCAACCCTCAATGTTTCATTTCAGGGTTTTTATGTGTATGCCTATTTTGTCTCCATGTGTGGTATAGCAGATGTGTACCTGGTGGCCAGGGAGATCAGAGGAGAGCATCAGATAGATATCATAGAGTTACAAATGGTTGTAAGTCCATAGTGTGGATGCTGAGACTTGGACCCAGATCCCCCACATGAACAACAGGTGCTATAAACTGCTGAACCATCTCTCTAGCCCCTCACTTTAACAAACATCATGTGAATTTTTTTTTCTTGGAAACGTGTATAGGTGCTGAGAGGGATTTAAAAAAAGATAAGTTTACTGAACATTTGCAAAAACAGGTGTCCATAAATCTATATTATTGATTAAATAAAATTATTATTTCCCCCATCCCTTTACATGTGAACACAGGGAGAGAATTTTTGTCTTAAGTGTTTATTATATTAAAGAGTTACAATAACATTTGTTAGAGGAAGAGGCAATATGACAGGATGATTTGCAACAAATGTGAAAACCATGGGTCTAAAACACAGGATGCAGCCCTTATTTCTACCAGTACTGATAGGACTCCCTTCTCCTCTTCCTCCTTCTCCCCCTTTCCCCTCTGTCTTCTTCTCCTCCTCTTTCTCTACCTTTTTCACTACCACCTGCTCCTCTTCCTCCACCTCATCTTCCTCCTCCTTGACTGCCACCTACTTCTCCAGCTCCTCTGTCTCTTCTTCCTCTTCTTGAAGAAGAAGCTCCTCTTCAACTTTATGATACTTTCTTGAAACACATACACAAAACTCCCTGCCTGGGAGCCAGCACTTTCGTGCTGAAGCAGTCATTATCAGAGTCAGTAATTACTCCGTGAGATAATCCATCACAGCAGATTTTGTTTGTGGCTTCTGATAATTAATGATGATTCCAGAGAACAGCAGTTACAAAGCATAGGAGAAATTCATCTTCTAAAGGTCAGCAGAGGGTTGAAGCATGAAGTAAAATAAGCCGAGTGCCGTTAGCTATTTTTTACCAATCAATCCTTCAGAAGTTTTTTGTTTTATTTTTTTGTCTTATGACAAGCATGGTAGAAACAAGTGTACTTTCATTTAAGCATTGTCTGCAAACTAATCCCATGGTATTCTTTTCATTAATTTTGAAATTTTTAAAATATCCTTTAAGAAGAAAAATTGTTTTGATTAAGATGCAATATAAAACCACGCGTTGTATATGTGGGTGGGGAGAGATGGGTTCACGCTCTGCACCAGCTCTCACTTCACACAAAGGTGTGGTCACAGAATTCAGGGAACTTAAGTGTGTGGACTGGAAGCAAGGAGTGTTAAGAGAAGGATGGAAGTCGTAGCTGTGGACCAAAAAGGGAGACTCTAAGGAAAACTAAAACAATTGGGGTTTCTATAAAAAGTGGGGAAAGAGGACAGGGCTGTGTCTTACCATTCAGCAAAGGCTATTACACACAGAAGTGCCTTGGTGAACTTAAAAACTGACCTCATTTCAAACTGTACATAGAAAGAAGCCAGGGAAAGGGGAATAGTGAAATTCAGAGCAACAACAGGAAATACTCTTCTGATGATGTTAGGGAACACATTGTTTCTCTGCCATGGGTTCTGTTTAAATCAAATTTCTCATAAGTTTTAGGAAGAAAAAGTAACTCAGCTAGACTTTGTGTTTCTTAAATAATGAGAAATAGGAAAGTGTGAGTACAAATGCTTTTAGGTCTCAAAAATCATAGTAGCAATAGTAGACACTTGATGATGACAGACATAGAAAGTGACAGAATAGAGCTCGGATTACAGAATCAGTTGCACTATTGAAACTACATATGCGTATTGGTGAGGGAGCATTTCAATTTGACATCCTTTGTTTATTTGTTTGTTTGTCTGTTTTTTGTTTGTTTGTTTGCTCATGGCTTGTTTGGGTTGGGTTATTTTTTTACTATATTAGTTTTTTTTTATTTTGTTTTGATTATAACCACAGTTGCTCCTCAAATCTTTCCAAATCCACCTGCTTCTCTTCTCACCCAATGTTGTGTCTTTTTCCTCTCTATCAAGACCAATTTGTGACACCAAATATTATTGAATACTCTTATATTTTTGGTTGTGAGTCTAGCCTTTAACAGATGAGCCATCTATCCAGCCCACTAAATATTATTGAATACTTGGCCTACCACTGGAGTCTGGTCAATTTATCAAGGGATGCACATTTAGAGAAAACTAATCCATTCTCTTCCAGCAGCCAAGAACTGCCAATAGCTCCTGGTTGGGGGTAGAACATCATGCCCACTCCCCTCTTCCTGCCAGCATTTGTTCTAGTTTAGGCTACCAGAGGTCCTGTGCATGGTGTCACAACCACTGTGAGTTCATATATATAGCTGCCCTACTGTGTCCAGAATACATGGTTTATATATATTATTTGGTGATTTTGAATACATTGTTTCTTATAGTCATTGACTGCCTTTGGCTCCTACAGTCTTCTTGGCCCCTCTTTCATGATAATCCCTGACTCCTCAGAAGGAACATACAGAATATGTTCCATTTAGTGCTGAAAATCTGTAGGCTCCTATTCTTTGCACCTTGACTAATTGAGAATCTCTACATTGGTCATCTACTGCAAACAAAGCCTTCACTGATGAGAGTTGAGAGATGCTTAATCTATGTGTATAAAGACAGGTCATTAATAGTTGGTTACTATTCATCTATTTATCACAATAACAGTTTTTGATTCTTTTCTAGGGTCTATGGTCCTTATAGCTATAGGTTCATGTGAAGAAGGCCTTAAATCCATTCAGAGAGTGATTGGCTATACCTAGTATGTTTATGCCATTCTTGCACTAGTAGGCATGTCTTGCCAGGCAAGTTATTTGTAGCTCCTAGTGTCCATACGTGCATAAGATGGATGGTTACTGTTCTCCTCCTATAACTTCCACAGCATCATTCAGCACAGTGAAAGCTAGCCAGTAGGGACAGGGCACCCTGGTCAGCACCACATTGGTTTCTCTATGTTCTATGACTCAAGTAAGTAGTTATCAACAATAAGGCATTACACTAAGTTCTGAAAAGTAACCAAGAGCATTGGTAATATCCTATAATATTGGGAGTCTTGGGGACACAGGACTAGTAACTCCAAAGGAAGCAAACCATTTTAGGACTGAGCTTATAATTTGTCTATTCCCCAGTGTCTACTAAGGACATTGCTGTCCTCATTTTGAGTAATTCTTTATTTACTTAAATTTACTTTAAAACATCATAAAAATAACATAACACCTTTTATAAGGTAGTTCAACAAGATATATGGTAAGATAAAAATAAAAGTATCTAAAGGTTATCCTAAAAATGCCATTGGACAAAATGCACTTAAAGTAATATTAACTCAGATGAACTAGAATAGAAATTATTGAGTAGACTAAAATTATTTCATTCCACTACACTAAGACAGCTAAATAATCACAAATTTTAAAAATAATCAGCTACTTAGTTTTGAGGCTTTTGGGGGTAATCCTATTTTTAGTCTTTTAATGTATATATATAGACATATTTTAAGAAATTCTAGAGAATAAGATTTCTATAAGACTTTTTGAAAAGGTTGATGGTATTATTTATTCCCCCCAGTTTCTCCTCTTCTGTGCTTCTCTCTCATCCCTGATCACACTTTTTTCTTCTTGTTCTTTAATTCCCTTTTAGCCCTGTATCTAGTGCTTTCTACCACCTCACCTTCAAAGACCCCTCCCATGATACCTTAGTAATTTCCTGACTTTCAAAATGAAGCAGACATATTTGAAGATTCAAAGCTAACATTTATCCATGAGAGAAAAGATTAAAGGTTTGTATTTCTGGACCTATCTTACCTAACTCAGGATGTTTGTTTCCAGGTCAATCCATTTACCTATAAATATTACTTTTTTAACATCTGAGAAATATTGCACTGTGTAAATACATACCACATTATCATTATCCATTTATCTGTTGATGAACATCTAGCTGTTTCCCTTTCCTGTATGAATGGATGGATAAGTTTCACTGTTTCAAGATGTAGAGTCCTTTGAGTACATGCCAAATAATGGTATAGCTAAAATAACACACTTAAAAACTTGATGTGGTGACTATACAACTAAATATTTAATATGAGAATACTTAGAAAGCATAAACTCACCAAATGAGTACTCCTTTTCACCAAGATTTTTTTGGGAAAAGAATGCATGAATTATTAAACAGGGTTCTCAACACTCTTGTCTATAAAGAATTCCTATGAGTTTGGCATTGCCATTTTTATGGCATGGATAAATGTAGGAATACTAAGGCATAAGGTTCATAGAAAGTAAAAGATTGATGTTGCTATGATCATTTTTATTGTGTCAATTTAAGTAAGCTACAGACTATTGCAATATGGTGTCGCGAATATGATTCCATAAAGGAGAACAGTAACCCTGTCTAATCTGCTGGACAGCAGCTCCCACTGGCTGTCCCCGAAGCCAGATGGCCTTTCCTTGTGCCTCACCTACAGAGTCCAGAGTTGTCTCCCCATCTCACACAATTACAGAAACCAACTCCCTACAACACATCTTTTCCAATCCTCTGGTTCTCTTTCTGTGGCTGAACCCTGCCTGATACAAACAGGAGGACCATGAACTTGACAAGTATAGAATTCTGCCTTTAGCCAACTGAACATCAATCTTCATTTTGTTTTCTTCTCCTTCTACTTATAAATAGGTAGAAATACTTTTTTCTGCACAAAGGGAGACAAAGCATGTTTTCTTAGAAATACAAGATCCCTATGTTACATACATCTCAACAAAGTAATGATGTCAGTTTTTGAAAATTACAAAATCAATCAGTTTCCCATCTTCCACCATGAGCATTTCACAAAAACTCTCTCTCTCTCTCTCTCTCTCTCTCTCTCTCTCTCTCTCTCTCTCTCATAATAGTAAGGCTTGCTGGAGTAAACTTCAGGTTTAATACTGGACATTGGATTCAATTAAACTGTAGAATGAAAACCTAAAAGACATAAGCATCTGTTTCTTCTCCCTCAAGAGACAACAGGCATTGGCTTTACTGCCCTTACATGCTCATTAGCATTTCTCTTCACATCTGTCACCTGAGGAGTAAACTCAAAGGAAGTGCAAGATCAGCCAGAGGGAAATCTGTCCTCAGTAAGGAGGTTTGGGTTGCCCTTGTCTTTATTTCAAATGCTTGCTCCAGCCAACTGCCCTTTTCAGTTCTGGCTAAAGTGACTAAATTAAAACAGCTTATTTTCATTCATACATTAAGAGCTGAACATCTGTAACTTTCAAAGTCATGTGAAGGAAACAGAGGAAACCCAAAGTTCCTGATCTATTAATGGTCCCACTTATTCATAAGTACACACTTTGCTTAAGTATTTCATCAGAACTCCTAATTAAAATGCTATAAATTATAGCAGAAAATTAAAAGGAGTTGTAGATGAAGGACGAAATATGTGTGTTGCTAAAATGAGAAAGTAATTAAGCTATCCTGTGAGTCTGCTCTGGCTACTTAAAATAAGTCCAAATAACAGTGCTAAATGAACCCAAAGCATGAATGAGTATTATACTGACTAACTGTGAGGATGCTTGAAATGGTTTGTTCAGGGATTATTATGACAAGGGAAATTTACATCATCATTAAGAATATGAAAGACGACTTGATGATTAATTTTATTACCAACATGGCTCAGCTATTCTACCCAAATGTTTGACCAAACATTATCCTTAATGTTTCTGAGACAGAACAAAAATTTCAATTGATGGATACAGAGTAAAGCAGATAATCCTTTATAATGCAAGTGTGCCTTGGACAATCAGTCCAAAACCCTAATAGATCAAAGGCTCACCTTTACCACCAATATTACCACTACTTGGAATTTTCCAAGCAGACTTCTGTTTTTTCCCTTAAATTTCAGTCCTTCAATACAGTCTCCTACCCCTTAGATTTCTGAATCCACTAAACCTCCCCAACTGCTAAATATTCCATTAATAATAATCCGTTAAAATAAAACCCAGAACCTTAAAGAAAAGTAGAAGCTTCTAAATAGTTGCTTGAATTTCAGACTGGAGTGTGATTTAAAATGAGACCCAGTTGTCTGGAAGAACTCAGCCTTGTACTGGGATGAGCCTTTATTACATTGAAAGTGGTCCACAAATCATCAACATTAGCATTAAGTAGTAGCTAGCTAGCAGTGTGGGACCTTAAGCCCTATTAAGGGCTTCCACTTTAGTAAGATTTAGTAAGATTAAATTACGAATGAAAGTATTTCACTGTGGATATGACATTCTGCTATTTAACAAGAAAGAGAAGTCACACAGTAATAATTGTTCCTACAAGGCAGTCATTATTGTTAATTACCAACTATTTCCAGCAAATTTCCCAAACATCTGGTAGGATTGTCCTTCCCTGATCTTATGAGATTGGGCCAGATGAGTGACTTTTGCTCTGATTGATGAGAAATGCTCAGAATGGACCTGTGTCATTCAGAGAAGGATTTGTTTTTTGAGAATAGTTGGGTATGTGTCCTTTTTCTCTCTTCCACAATAATTGACAGTGCATGGGTAGTAATTTCTCAGTCAACATAGAACCTGGGGCAGAAAATTCAATTTACCTGAAATGAACATGAAGCTTGAAAGAGCTATTGTACTAGGTCCCAGAGTGGCAGCAGTACTTTTTTCCTGTCTCACTGATATACTGTATCACCACTTGATTCATTCAACTCATATTGATTGAGTGCCTACAAGGTATCTTGAGATTCTGTGATTAAATTAGCCAGGGAAAGTCTTTATGAATCTCTCTGTGTCTGACAATAGACAGGCAAATAAACGGCTAAAGGTTGTTCAATGATAATAAGCAGCATGAAGAGAATGAAACAGAGAAAAAAGACAAGATGATCTGTGATGAGGATCTTGATGCGTTCCTTGCCCAAGGAGTTGATATGTGACCAGATTTCTTGGCGAAGTGAAACACATAGTTATTTGAACATCTGGGAAAAGAACTTCCAGAAAACGAGATATGCAATGGCCTTCAGGCAAGAACAAGCCTGGCATGAAAAACCAAGATAAATTGAGTCTCTGAGAAGCCCAGCGGTGAACAGATGGAGGTGGAGGTCAGTTTAAAAAAAAAAAAAAAAAAGGCTGGAAAGTCAGTCAGATTCCAGCCCCGAAAACTTCCAAGTCTATTCAAGTATGTGTTTTATGCTAAGTATGATGGGAAGATGTGAGCTGCAGTACATGTTAGTAGTATTACTCTTTGTATTAGTCAGTACCTTGCAATGAGGAGAAAAGGGGTACGTGGTGGGTCGGGGGAAACAGACAGCAAAACAGAGCTAACTCCAAAGAACCAAGCAAAGCATCTGTACTACAAGCTTAAAAGGAAAGAGAATCAGAACTATTGAACAGCCATCAGTGACTGATGCTACAATTCTAGTTATTAAATACTCTATTCTCTGCCCTCTCCCCATGTACTGTATATCCTCCAGGATGATAAATCAGTAGTCTCACCATCTGAGAATCAGTTATTTTGATTTCAATATCTCCCGATGATATATATATATCAATCTTTTCTACCAGAGAACATTGTGATGGTCTTTGTCAGATTTGAATTTGAACTTTCTTTGTCCAAAATTCTACAAACTATAAAAATATGACTTACATTCCCAAATACATTCATGGGCAATAGGTACATGTGGAATAAGAAGGAAGAGTTACTATCAGATTAAAATGACAAAGAGTGTGATATCAGAGAGTCATTATGGAGGTAATGATAAGTGTTCACTCTCTGGGGGACAGAGATTGCTTCATTACTGAGCGGTGACTTGAGTCCCCTTCTACACCCTTTTCTGAAAGTCTCAGCTGTGTTCTCAGAGATGATATTCTTATGACATTGTTCTCCTTGGCCTCAGTCTGAAGTACACAATGAAAACTATGCCCCCAAAGCTTTACCACCCATAACTCTTCCTCCATTTTTATTAATATATGTTAATTGGAAAAGCAAGTAGGTTTTATTGTGACATGTCTATATGTACACATAACATATTTTGTTGTCTTAACATCACATAGGCATAAGCTCTTTGAGACTCAGCAGGTGACCCGCCCAACAGTCCACTCTCCAAAACACCCTCAAATTCTTCAGTATCCACACTTATTTTTCTAAACATATATTAATTTATACTTTTCTCTTTCTCACACTAAAATCCCAATGTCAGTGAGAGAGCCATTTTATCCAACAGAGAAGATTTGCTCCCTACCTCACCTGAGTCACTACTCTAAGTGAGACTTTTACAGTGGAAGTGAGAGTCACACCTCATTTGTCACACCTCACTTGTCACACCCATGGCTAGATGAGAACCTTAAGGACCCTCTTGGTTTTGTCACTGAAGAGGCGGGACTTCAGCCTGCAAATATTCAAATTCATATACCCTAAAATTTCTTGGTTCCTGCATACAAACTGGTTTATCTTCTCTGTGTTCAATCTTGTATCATTAGCACCATAAATACTTCAGCCAATGATAGTCAAGGCAACTCCTAAGGTTCCATAGTATAAATTATTCACCTATGCCAAAGGTTGAGAAACTGTGACACTCCTGGAGGTCAAATCTAAGCAGCAGTTTCAGCTTCAAAATGGGAAACCAAAGGTTTGTAAAAACAAAACAAAATTTGCATCAGATTCACATGGCTCAAAAACCTAAAACAGTTAACATCTGGCTCTCCATGCCAAATGTTACCAAATCCTGTCCCGGAAACACAAGTACCTGCCTCTTGGGATATCTTTGACTATTTAGCCAAATGTCTATTCCTACATAATATGGCCAACCATAAATCTAGCTTCCAAACACCTTGCTTGTTCTCCACCAAGCATGACACACCAAAGGACATGTTAATGTGTTTCTACAGCAATGCATCTTTGAAGTCTGCTTAAGCTAGGTGGTGCTCAAGACCTCTTCAGACCATAGTCAACTCCGCAGTCAACACAGACTGATGATAATTTTATATCATCACAACCTTCTAAATTTTTCATAGCAAAAACAAAAAGAGAACTTGACAAATTGTACACTGTCCTTAAATATTCTGCTTGGAAATGACAGTTTCTCAAAATGAAAGCATCTGGACACAGTCAACTTTACAGGGCAATTTGTTCCATTGATTTTATTTTAATAATCTATAGGGTTAGATAGAAATTTTACTAACTTTGTCTTACATTAGGAGTCTTAAAATGTTAGAAATTATTCTTAATTTTATATCAAACATATACAAATTTATCCATAATGAAACTTAGCTATAGCTTGTTTATAAATTGCTTAGCATTGGTTCTTCCCTTCTTCTGATATATTTTATTAATTTCCTGCAATACTTCAGGAATACGTTCTTAAGAAAATGTTCATAGAATCATCTGTTTCTAGTCCAGGTCTTGCATATTCAAATGCTTGGAACTTGAACTTCCACCATTAAATCTAAGAAACTCCAAGCTACACCCATTAGTATTTGTCATTCTATGAAGTCAAAAAAAAATTACACAAGGATTATCTTCAAGCAATATCTACACTGTAGTCTAGACACCAGTTACTGAGCAGCTGAGAGTCATCATTTATGAGACAACTGGAAGGCAGTCAATCATAAACATACATTTCATCCCCAAAGATTTTCCTACTAAGTTCAATTGAGGAAATGATAAATCCAGATGCTGGAAGAGTGTAATTGAAACTACTTTCCACAAATCCTCTACTAACTCCTTTCTTGCCTCTCCTCATTATGCCCATACCTTCCTACTTCCATTCAGGTATATGAAGAGAAATCTGTGCTTGTGCTAGTGCTACCAATGGAAACCACTGTTCTCATCTCCCATTCTACTGAGGACACATTTAGAGGCATGGAAACCACTGGGAGCTACTCACACATCTCTCTCCTTTTTTATGCTTATTGTGATAATTATAAATTAGTAGCTTAAGCAATACCCACCTCTTGTCTCATTATTCTAGAGAGCCCATATTGGTTTCTCTGATTTAGGTTCCATGAGGTAGTAGAAGAGTACTTTTCATTTACTTTTTGGTTTGGTTTAGTTTTTCTGGAACTTTGGAGGATAAATATACTTCCAAGATCATTCAAAATTCTGGCAGTTGGTTCTAGATGATTATAGGAATGAATCTCTTGTCCATGCAAAGATTCATTCTGCTTTTGGAGACCACTTACAGTTCAGACTGAAAATCAAACTGAGAGTTACCACTCACACCCTGTGATCCTTCTGCTTTTTGTTCTGTCCTCAGTAATTCTTTGCCTGACTGTTCTGCTTTGGTGAACACATGTTGTTATATTGGGCTGACTCATGTCTTCCCTATTGTAGGTCAAGTGATATGTGACCCTAATTCTTCTTGTAAAGTAAATTTTGCAGGAGCATCTCAATCAGCGTTTAAATTTTCCAGATGGGAGGATCCTTGAAGAACAACTTTACAACTAAAAAATACTTTGTAAAAACCACTACAAGAATATGTAAGTCTTTACTTGGCCTCAGTTAGCAGGTGTCCACATACAGCCTTACCTAAGGCCTTCTATGTGCCCTTGAAGGACGTTCTTTGTCTTATTTATGAGGAAACTTTCTCTTTTGTTTGTGACTAATTAATTGGCAAAAATCAGTCATCAGCTTTGCCCTATATTAAGTATTAAGAACTTTTTAGAGACAGAAATTTTTCCAAATTTTACATGGTCTATATGGACTAATAACAAATTACTTGCTCAGGCACAATGATGGATTATTATATCATAACATGTCTTTGTTCAGTAAAATGAGATTTGTTGAGTTTGGAGAGGTTAATTTGTGAGTTAAATTTATTACTTAGAATACAGAGGGAAAATATTTTTTAATGTATTGCCCTTGAATATTATTGCCATTGATGAGTTTCACAGGGCTTATTTCCTCTACCAGGGATTTGAATCAAATGAAATGGAATGAATTCTATTTTTAAAAAAACTGAATTGAAATGCATTGGCACACAAGTATCCAACAGCTAAATTTAAAATGCTAAAGGTTGTACAAAACTTATGTGTTTAGCTAACCCTCTAATGAGAAAGACTCACAATACTGAAGTCTCGAATACTTTTGAGAACAGTGAAGAGAGAGGCCACATAATTTTAGAGTGCCATAATTGGAAGTCCTGGAAAGAGAAAGATGAAGCAGCCAACGTAGATTTAGGCCATGAAGAGGTTTAATTTAAAGGCTGAGAGCAAATTCACAGTGCTTTCATAATTATCATAAGGAGACTTTGTGGACGCTCTCTGGCACAGCTGTGGTGCCTAATGAAAGGAGAGCACTGCTCTCCTGCTTGGCTTGTTTTACTCGTAATCGGCAGCAGTACTTCAAATTAGTTGCACAATTTTTTAGTCCTCTTTCAGACACAAAATCACCCTCCCTTGATATTGTGTAATTCCTTTACTGAAGTAACAACAGAAACATCTCCCACCCAAGTCTATAGACCCTTCTTCATGCACGGTCCCATTATAAGGGATTCATCACATGACTAAAAGAGTAAATGTAAGATATGGGGCAGGGCCACTGTCTTTTTAGCATGAGAGGTACTGAAAAGCAGAACGCCTCACTGATGAAGTTCCACCAAGCCACGACTGGCAGTCCACACTTGAAAAGTTATGAACCAAGAAAGGATATCAAACTAAAAAGCCTTTGGGGCTGATTGCAGTTTTATTTTATATATTTAGCTCTATAATGTAGATATTGGAGCATTACTATGATTTAACATATTAAATGCAAAATTGTTATTTGGGATGTTGCGTTGACTGGTATTGATTTAACATAATTAACGCCTGTCTAAACTTGAACTCTGTGTGATGGTTGTAGTTTATGATCCAGAGGCTGAATGATGCTGTTGTGGACTTTTTTCAACTATTTTTATTTAAACCTGTTGCTTCCTACACATGGCTGAAGGAAGTGATCATAGATTTCTTTCTGCTCTGCAGGGAGATGTTTCAGGTTGAGATCTCAACTAGTTGTATAATTTTTAGTGCTTGCTTTAGGCTTTTTGAAGGGTAGTTACTGTTTGTCTCCCTGAGTTTTGCAGACCTTAAAACTATAAAATCTATAGAGTTCTTAAAGTCTGAGATATCTCTGTTAGCTATTCCCAAACTCAACAAGTTACTAAATGTAATTTTAAAAACAAGAGATGTTTTGACCTTATGAGGATGGTGAGAGTTACTTTTTATCATTAATAGCATCTGTGGTTCAAATCATAACTCTAACATTGACTGTGTGACTATGGATGGACAAAACTCATTTTATAAATAAAAAATGATGAAACCTGTCCTCTGCATCAGAATTTTTATGGAAAGTGTCTCCCTCTAGCCCTGTAGTAGAGAATAGGCATGATCACCTTGACCTAGAGAAGTGGCCTTTAGGTCCTGAAGCCCCCAGTATTTGGGGTGTGGCCATGACAGTTTAGGAATGGTACCCCTTCTCTCTTCTTTTCTGCTCTCTCCTGTTCTTGAATGGAGGAGATGAAAGCTCAACTTTATCCATGTAAGCCAGTCCAGCATTTCAAAAATGACACAACTATTTAATCTCATATCAGTAAGTAGTCCCCTATAAACCTTTTAGTAAAAATTAACCTTGTTAATCAGTTGCCAAAGATTTGTAATACCAGCTATATATCCCTAGCTCCAAGATGCCACATAGAGTTGAAAAATATCATTTTCATTATTGTTATAGTACTTCACTCCTATTATTTTAACCAATCTCAAAATACCCATGTAATGATAGTATTTGCTTCATTCCTTGGATGATAGAAAAAGGCATAAAACTTCTTACAGACATTCATATTTTTGCCTGAAAAAAAAATGTAGATACCTGAAGCACACTGTCTAATTTTATGTGGCCTTTAGTTCAGTATAATGGGGCAATATGAAAGTTGTTGAGTGTAGTATTTATATCTTGAGTATTATTTAAGGCTAACCTATAGCACAGTACTTTTCTCCATAAACATAATTTTTTTTAATTTGATGAAAATATTCATTTCAAGAAGTGCCAAGCATAATCTACTTCAAAAATGGCCATATGAATTTCTTAAATTATACTACTCCTTCATGTCTAGGAGGGTCACTGTGAATGCTTGGAGGTGTTAGATAGTCAAAAAAAATCTGTCAGATGAAACTTTCACTTACAGTGTTACTTCAGTAACCAATGTTTTTGTCACAGTCAATTTAACTGCTCATGTAATTATAGCATATTGTAATTTAGAATTTAATAAGCCATAGAATTTAAACTTTGTCCCCATGAAGATTTAAAAAAATAAGAACTGAAAACAAAGTTAAATATTTGATATAGGATCACAGAGCTAAAATATTCCATATGCTCGAAAACTATATTTTGTGCAAAACATTTAACTTAGTTTTTTTTTTATGGGAGGAACACTTTACAGGTACTAAAGAGGGAAAAAGTGTGTAAAAAGAAGCAGTGTGCCCTAAAGGAACCCTTCTCAAATTCTAGCTTATCAATATTTAGTACCTTGTATGATCTCCAAACCCTTGAGGCTTGTGCATTCAAAAAGTTCGAAGAACATCCTCAAATTGGATTACTTAGTAAGAGTTAAAGTTTAAATCTAAGTTAGACACATAGCTATGAGAAAGAGAAGAAATGTGAACAAATTTTAGACTTTTGCCTGAAGTAATGTTTTTAAATAAGAAAGTATATATGATAGTTTGTGATCTGGAAAAAAAAAAGTATAATTTGGTTAGCTCAGGAGGTTCATTTTAAGCTAAAATTATGTCATGGTCTGATGCTTTTAAATTAAACTTTTACTACTTACCCATGTAAAGTATTTGATTTTTGAAAGAAATTTATAATCAAGTAATTAACAAAAAGTGCCAGGACATTTATAAAATATGAGGAAAGACTATAAGGAACGGAGCCAGCTTTAATCCCTTTCCACTGGGAAGACCTTTTTCAGGACTTATTTTAAATTAAGTATTTTTCTCTTTGAAAGAACAAAAAGATTATTACTCTCCCTGTTATATCTGGGGAGGGGTGAATCATAAAGTAAGAAAATGGCCACAGCCATAGGAATTTTTTGCTATGTAAAATAGGAGAGTGTTTGTAAAAGTTGTGCCATTATACTCTTTGGTTTACAAAACCTCATGGGTACCACATTCAAGGATGTGGCTTGTGAGCTCCCAGATAATTGAATCCTTCAATATTGAGGGCCGGGGAGAGCAGAGTGAATACGTACCTGCTTGGTTTTACTTTCATATACAAGGCACAAAGTACATCCTTAAGATGTAGGGCATACATATATTACCCTAAGAGGCATTTTTCTCCATAGGACTCCTCACACTGAAATTGGCAGGCTAAAGTGGGTGCCTACTTCATTTCCTGGATTCACTTGCAGTTCTTTGTAGCTTCAATTGCTTTCTGGTGTCTCCTGATTTCTCTGAGATGCAGCTAAAGCTTTAATCCTCAAGCTCCACTAGTTTTGAAATAACTCAAATGCAATCTTCATTTAAAATAGTATGATGCAATTTGAAGACTCCCAAATATTTCTGAGTGTAAGGTACAGTCAAGTAGGGAAAATATATTGATATTGATTTCATATCCAGTCTTTTCTTGTTATCCTCTCTCAGTTCAGTTAATGCCTGAAACATAGGGGCTAGACAGATGGTTCAGCATTTAACAGTCCTTTCTGCTCTTGCACAGGACCCAGAGTCTATTACCAGAACACACATGGTAGGTTACAACCATGCTAGCTCTAGTTCCAAAGGATCTAGTGCCCACTTCTGACCTCTGCTGGCACTGGGCACACACCAGTGCACTTACATGCAAACTAACACTCATACATGTAAAATAAAACATGGCTGCCCAAATGTGAGCTGAACAGGAAGAAGAGCTACAAGTGTGCCGAAGTAGAAGGGGAAAACTCAGGAGGACTAGCCTTACACAAAGAACAACAAACATATAAATAGAGCTGGGAGGTTGAGAACTCACTTTCCAGTTGGATGTCCAGTACCAAAAGCCCTGAAAACATGCATGCCAGTAACATATGAACTCAACAGAAATAGATGTATATGCAAATACATATGTGCCTATAATAACAATTGATAATAAAAAAAGAGGCCATGAACTTTAAAGAGAGCTGGAAATGGTATATGGAAGTGTTTAAAGGAAGCAAAAAGAAAAGAGAAATGTTGTAATTAAAATACAATCCAAAAAAATAAGCAACTAAAAATAAATTTAAAAATACTTGGAATGCTGAATATAATGTGTGCAAGCTCTGGTGAGGGTCACCGGATCAACTTGCTATGCTCTTGCTGTGAATCTCCTGCTCTAATTAAATGCTGCCTTAGTTAGGGTTTCTTGTGCTGTGATAAAAATCACCATGACCAAAAGTAACCTGAGGAATAAAAAATTTATTTCAACTGCCATGCTTACGTTGCTCTCCATCATCAAAAAAAAGTTGGAGTAGAAACTCAAGAAAGGCAGGAACATGGAGGCAGGAACTAAAGCACAAGCCGATGAGAGAATGCTGCTTAATGACTACGTTTTTTTTTTTTTTTTTACATTACTTATCCTGCTTTCTTAAACTGCCCAGATAACCTGCACAGGAGTGTCACCACCCACATTGGTCAGGGCCCCCCCACTTCATATAGCAATTAAGAAAATGCATTGCAGACTTGCCTGCAAGAAAATCTTATAGAGACATTTTTTTTCATCTTTCCAAATGAGTCTAGCTTCTGTCAAATTGACATAACTATCAGCAAAAGTGTCCTTGCACTGATAATTACACACCTATCTATTTATTTACATAAATAACAAAAACACTTTTTAAGTTTGCTTCCCCAGGAAACTAACATGATATCGTGAAGAGTAATTTGAGTATTAATTACTCATTTTATAGTAAAAAAATACTTTTGGTTAAGTGAGCATTTGGATACAGGGACTATATTAGTTCATGACTATATTAGTTTTTGACTTATTTCAACACTTCTAATTTTAATAGAGCTCATTGCTTTTCCTGCATCTTCTTTAGGAAGGGGACTCACTCTTGGATAAGTGAATAGCAGATCAGCGGAGAAATACCTTTAGCAATTAAATGAGACACAGCCATTCTGTATCCCCCCAGAATGTTCAAATACCGAGCTTAATGATGTGGAGTAGAAAACAACATACTGTGGCCTGGAGTTTATAGTGTGGCTATGATTACACTCATGCACATTTAGAGACTAGTCCAGGAAGAAGGAATAAAGAAGAAATAAGTTTAAATCTAAATTGTAGCTGAAGAAGAAAATTTACAGGAGATAACTAGGTGTCAGTATAGTGAAAATTTTCACAGATAGAGGAAATCAGCAATGTTTTATAAAGTTAGGAAATGATTCTGCCACAAAAAAAATACACACCATTGAAGAAGGAGCTGGAATAAATATGTTGGGAAGGGAAATTCAGTTATTTGGGGGAAATGATACAGCATAGACTCTATGGATAGGTGAATGGTTTGTAGTCAATTGTTCTTACTATTATGTTGCATTTGTTTTGAGTGCTTACAGGAATTAAACCCTATGCATAAATCTTGTACTGCTGGATTCTTAGATAAAATTATCAAAAGTGGAATGCTGTCATATGAGGTCTGAAGTGTGCTGTGTCACTAGCAGTGACAAGACTGTTTTAATAGCAGTCTAACCTCTCAAACTAAAAGATCCAGAATAAGATAGAGTGAGAAGAGACACTTTCTTCTGAGATAAAAACATGTTTTGCCCACTTGTTGGTCTGTCCTTTTAAGATCTCCACTATTCTATAACTTTTTTTTCTAATGCCGTGATCTTCTTTATCCAAACACTGTAAACAACTGTTAACAAGAGAAAATTATCCTCAATATCTTAGTAATATGTTTTAGCTTATTTATATGTCCTCAAAAGGCTATTCTCTCCCTTTACTGGAAGATCATGGTTGCCATTTCTCCCTTCTCCAGTCCACACAGTTGGCTGACTCTGGTTCTGATGGCAACAGATTCTTTACAGATGACTAGGTGATCTAAACCAGAGGCCAGCAATCATTTTTCAGCACAGAGCCAGATAGTAAGCAGATATATTTTGTTCCAACTATTCATATCTTCCATTGTAATATGAACAGAACTATAAACAGTATAAAATAATGAGCTTAGCTATGTTCCAAATAAACTTTCGTACTGGACACTGAAATCTGAGTGGCATAAAATCACATCATGTAATAATATTCTTCCCTTGAGTTTTCTTCAATAATTTAGAAACACAGGTGCTCTGGATGCTTCTGTACTGGTAGAGTGCTCAGGTAGCATACATGAATTCCTAAGTTTTCTCTTAAACATCACATAATACCAGGTGTGATGACTCACTCCTATATCCCCAGTACTAAGCAGGTAGAGGTGAGAAGCTAATAAGTTCAAAGTCATCCATAGCTACACAGTAAATTGCAAGCTAACCTGAGATAAATAAGATCCTGTCTCAAAGAAACAAAGTGAATTTTTTCTGCAATAATAAAATAAAAACAAATCACTGAGAATTTAAGAAGAGATTTAGCCCACAGGCTTGCTTGTCCCTCTTTGGATTAAAAACATTGACAAGTGGACAGGCTACAGACAGAGCTCTATATGCAATTAGCCGCTGCCTTTACATGTTAATGTGTTTGCTCCTATTTGTTCTTTCATTCATCATCTTTGCTGTAAATAGTGTTCACATGTAGCTTGTTTGGTCCTCTAACTAGCTTGTGATTCAGATAAGAATGGCACACTAGGACAAAGTTACATAATCATGCAATTTTATGTGGAATTGGAATGAGTAAGTTAGTTGAGTAGGATGCCATTTTTAAATATACATATTCATGATTTCATCTTTCCTCCCAAAGCATTCAGTCAGATGTCTTGTCTGTCTCCTTTTTGTCTTTTTTTTTTCCTTGTTCCTCATTTGCAATGCTGGTTTGAATGTAGGGACTTTCATAAACTAGACAAGTATCCAATCACTGAGCTGTAGCCCCATTCTTTAAAATTTGTATATACATATGCACATGCAATAAGAATTGGTGAAAAATGAAACCATGAATTTGAAGGAGAGGATTTGGATGAAGGAAAGATAAGGGAGAAGTACAATTGTATTACAATCTCAAAATTAAAAGCCTGCCTACTATAATTTTTTTCACATGTGGTTGTGGCTTCTTTTTATTACATCATTGTTTCTTACACTCCTCTTTAGTGAATATAGTTTGTTTATTATTTAAATTCTTGTTTCTTATGGAGGAAAATTTTTGTAATTCTTCTTCAGTCCTATTTTTTCATTATTAATGTGCATTGCCTTTCTAAGAATCACTATTTACCACAATTCTGATCTCAACATCAATAGAAGCAAAAGTGGGATAATAGTAATCACAATAGCAAATATTTTTATCCAGGCACAGGACTGTATCTGTGCACACTCACACACACACATGCATGTACACACATTTCTTTCATTAATAGCCTTTAAAAGAAATAGTAGTAGTTATATAGTTATATTTCATGAAAAAATAAACTGACTACTAGAAAAAACATGAAATTGCCCTGTGACTCTTTGATAGTAAGTGTCAGAGAAAGAATTTGAGCTAAGGTAATCAGATCTCAAAGCTCACATTTTAAAGATTAAGATCATTAAAATTAATAATAATAATTGGTTATAAAATAAAAGAAAGAAGAGGAATACGAGGCAGGGATAGAACCTAAGCATTAAAGTGGAAAAAATTCATTAAGAAACCAAAATCACAGATTTGACCCTGAAGTCTCTTGGGTGTGTGTGTGTGTACGTGTGCGTGTGCGTGTGTGTGTGTGTGTGTGTGAGTGTGTGTGTGTGTGCATGAAAAAGAGAGGAGTATATGTACATCCCTGTAGGAGAATATGTTGCAGGTGCCACCAAACACATATGGAAGTCAGAGGCTAATGCTGGGCTCCATTCTTCACTTTCTTCCTTGTTTGAGATGGAGTCTCCTGTTTGGCCCTGTGCAGACAAGGTTAGCTGTCCAATGGACTTCTGGAGATACCCTGTTTCTTCTGCCCATCTCACCAAAGGAGCACTGGAGTTGGAGGTGTGAGCTACTTTGCCCAGTTTACAGAGGTTCTGAAGGTTCTGGAGGTTCCAGCTCAGGCCTTTGTGCTTCCACAGCCAATAATTTACCTACTGCTTCATCTCACCTCACCCCACCCTCAGGGTCTCTTTGACCTTGACTTTAAGTAGCTGCAAATGATTCCAACTTCTTCACTTTTCTTTATAACTATCTTGCTATTTATAATTCTCATGTTGTTGCCTGGTTCTATATTTAAGTAGTCCCTTCCTTCAACGCCCCCCTTTTTTCTTCCTTATTGACAGAGAAGTGCTTATAAGGCCTTGAACCTTATCACAGAAGCTTTCTTTGATTGCTTAGAAACTGCACTATTTAAGTAAAATCAAAGCCTATCAAAACATGTATTTTCTGCCTAATGTGGATTGAAATGCATGATTCCCTGCAAAAGCGAGGGTCACAATACAGTAATCCATTGATATGGGGCTTCTCTGAGATGATTAAGTTCATTTCTTGCAGAATTGTAATCTGCATGACTTGCCTCTTTTATGACATTCAAAACAGGATGAAAGTGACCTCAAGCATGTTGAGACAGAATAGATTCCATGTTATTGACAGGAACACTAGACTCACTTCAATCTCTTTAATTCATTGCCTCTGATTGAAAAGGCCCTTGGGTGTCCTTTTTTTCCAGCTCGGAGAGGAAGCTTCTTTCAATATAGAAAACGGAAGGTAATGACAGATAACTGAGCAGAATCAATCAATTGTTAATGCCTAATAAATAATGAAACTTCATGTGGTTTGTTCTTTAGTCTTTTAAGAGCAAGCAGTGCTGTTCATCAAGGCTCTGTGAGTCTTTGTAGCATACATACCCTTGCTCTGCAAAAGTTAATTTTATTGATTGACAGGTGAGAATAAAGAATTTATGGTATATAATGTATGTCACATTGCTCAAGTTGAATTGAAACTAAGTAGCAAGTTGTATATAAAATCAGTATCTTAAGGCAAATGGATGTTCTGTTTGTATAGTATAAATGTATACTTGTGTACATATCAGGTACATATATCTACAATATAAGTTGTGAACAATGTAGAGTGAATAATATAGTTATGCTAAAATGAATAGCTTATATTGGCACATAATATCTCATAAAGCATTCTCATGTATATTATTGTATACTTTAGAATAGTTGTTTGTGTTATAATTGAATCATGTGATTTAGTTTTAAAATTATATTACAATTCCTATTATGATAACAAAGAATAGGATTAAAGTACTTAATTATTATAAGCATAATAGCTATTAAGACTTTGGAATTATCTAAGAATAAATATTTGGACATCAATCTCAGTCTTCCTTCTGATACATCACAGGTGTCTCTAAGGATAAATAATTCAGGAATATCTAAACATTACAGACTGTGCCAAATTTGCCTCAGGCTAACTGGACTCTAGAGACTCTAATCCATTTCTTCATTCATCAATACAATATGTTCATCCCTTGAAGGAAAATCAGATGAGGGGTCTTTGGGTTAAGCTTCATAAATTTAATTTTTTTTCAAGAGAAACAAGATAATGAATTTGTGAAGATGAGGAGGTAAAGGACATAACCCAGAACCAACAACATGCCAGAATCTGGTAGGCAGAAACATAAAATCTGTAATTAGATAGATGACTCCCTATGTCAATATTGGTTAAAAATGAAAAAAAAATGTATAGCAGGACAATGTATGCCCAACTTTTATAATAACAAAACTCCAATGCCACCAAAAAAACTATTTAAAAATATCTGAAGTACAATCTATAAAACCATAACACTGGACTAGAGAGATGGCTTAGTGATTAAGAGTGCATGATGTTCTTCCAGACAACCTGAGTTATGTTCCCAGCATGCATTTCAGGCAGTTCACAACAACCTGTCCCTCCAACTCCAGGGGATCCAATGCCTTCTTCTGGCCACTGCAAGCCCTCATGAACACTTGGCATAGACTCAAACAGATACATATGCATAAGTAAAAATAAATCCTTTTTAAAAATAATAACCCAGGCAGTATTGTCGTGTGCTTTTAATCCCAGCACTCCGGAGACAGAAGCAGATGGATCTCTGAGTTCAAGGCCTGCCTAGTCAACAGATAAAGTTTCAGGACATCCAGGGCTACACACATAAACCCTGTCTTTAAAAAAATTTAAAATTAGAAAATACTTATAATGAATGTAGCAATAACATATCTTTAAAAAGACTAGGCTGGCCTGGAACCCAGAGATTCACCTGCCTCTGTCTCTCATGTGCTGGGATAAAAGGTATTTATCAGCACAGCCTCATTAACATTTAAGTGAGAAAAATTCTCAATGTAAAATAACATGTACGGTAAACAAATAAAACTCATATACAACATCAAAACAACACTAAGAAGTGTATTTAAGAATAAGTTCAAAATAAACACTATGCTCGAAGCAGAAATTTCTGCAAATAAATTTGGGCCAGGGTTTTCAGATAAAATTCAGAACATCTGTCGGTGAGGAAATGTGTTAGCTGGTAGAAGTGCTTGGGGTTTTACTGAGGACTTAAATTTGATGCTGAGCATCCATTTAAGAAGCCAAATGTGATTGGGCACACATCCATAACCTCAGAGCTCTGGGAGGCAGAGACAGGAGGCTCCCTGGGGCTTGCTGTATGCCAGCCTAGCCCCAGGTTCAGTAAAAGACTCTCTATCAAGGAAATAAATGGAGTGTGATGGAGAGGACACCCAACATCCTTCTTTGGTGTCTTTACAGACACTCCACAGACACATAGACACACACTCACATACACAGAAGCACACACATACATATATAGAACATCCAATTATGTTTCAGTACATGTAAGCATATGTCTCAAATATCAGAACATATTCATCTTTTTTCAAAATATTTTGAGACTTTATTTTACATATCAACATGTTTTGCCTATATGTATATTCTCACACTATATGCATGAAGTGCCTACAGAAGCCAAAAGAGGACATTCAGTCCCCTGGGACTGGAGTTACGTAGTTGCAAGCCACCACGTGGGTCCTTATATTGATCCTGGATCCTCTGGAGAAACAGTCAATAATATCTCAAATTCTGTGCCATCTCTCCATCCTCTCCAATTCATTTGTTAAGTGTGTCTTAAACAGTACAGCATATTTTTAAATGTGGCAATCCAAACTAAGACAGAACACCTAGGAAATCTAACAGAACACAGCTGTGACAGCCTATAAAGTAAGTGACAGTTACCTTCTCCTCACACTTGCACTCATTCAAGCCAGTACTGATGCTTTATCACTGCGATCACTGAAGCATCTTAATCTTCTGAGTTTTGAAAGAAGATATCCCAGCTTCCCACTTAGATGTTATGGCTTAGATGTTCACTATACCCCACCCCACCCCACTTTGGTTTTGAATATGAAATAGCCAGCCGTTGCTGGCTCCTGCATTGAACACTAGGTGGAGCTAGTGTGTGAGACAGAAGTAGTGGAAACTGAGAGGTGGATATTAGCCGAAAGGAATAGGTCTCATTGACTGTGCTTTTCGCTGTTTCACTTGGTCCTTGGCCCCTTCCTCTCCCTATGTTTCCTTTTTACCATAAAGTGAATAGGTTCTTCCACACGATCCTCCGATGTGACGATATTCTGTCTCACCACAGGCCTCAAGACACCAGAGAACCTCTGACTGAGGATTGAAAATTCTGAAAGTGTGTTTTAATAATGTGTTCCTTTAAGTTATCTTTTGATCACATGGAACAAAATTGAATAATGTATGCACAGAGGTTTCATATGACTCATGCCATGTTGTTGGTAAGCCATCTAAGGTGCAGAGTCGAAGAAAACTCCTTATATGGCAAGATCATGCCCTTGGTACCCCAATTAGTTCTCAGCCTGTGTCTTTGGATTCCTTTCCCCACAATGTGGTCTCTCACAACACACATACATTTTCTACGTGAATCCACCAGCTTTAAAGTGACACAGCCACAGAAATCAGACTAGAACTAATGACTTGCTGTTTGGATTTCTCCAAAACTGTGAGATGGATAAGTTCTATTTTTTTTTATAAATAAATACTCATCCTCATATTTCACATTGTAGTAACAGAAACTGGGCAGTCAATAGGGAAGCCAATAATGCAGAAATGTTTTTCTCCTGAGCTACAGGAAAGAAATGAGTAAAACCAAACAAAAATCTGAGACATACTTAAGAAGCAGAAACTGGGGGCTATAGAAATCGCTCGGGAATACTTGTTCTTTCAGAGGACACCGGTTCAGTTCCCAGCAGCCACATGGTGATGGTTCACAACCTCCTGGAACGACAGCTCTAGGAGATCCATCGCCCTCTTCTGGCAACCGTTAGCACTGCATGCGCACATAAACAAACATAAAAATCATCATTTAAAAAGAAGAGAAGTTGGAGGAGGAGATACTGACAGAGGCTTCATTCACTAGAATGTCTTTAATCATCAGGATACAACTTGAAGAGAGACACTTTTAACCTATCCTATAGATAAAGAAAACAAGATTTGAAGAGAACTTACTTATCTGGACAAAACAGAAACAAGAACCTTCCCGTGTTCCTCTGCCCCTGCTCATACCTACACTGCCTCACCTTTGTAAGAAATGTGTTACAGGCTCAGAGAGTCAAACACAGGGACTAGTCCATGGTGAATTCTCTCACAACCAAAGAAACATCTCTACAGGGCAGGTGATAACATCTACTAACAAAGGGAGAGTCTAATTTCCACAATTACAATGACAAATTATGAATGTCACCTGACAATACAATGAGGGAAAGAGCCTTGGATCTACAGATCTGCCATAGGCTCTCATCCATTTTCATACATGAACCCTGTATGATAATGAAAATAGTTAAACAGGTTGTATAAGACAGTTATTTAAGACCTCCCTCATTGTAAATATTTAGACCCAACACATTTACTATCATTTTTAAGTTAATGGGACATAGTCTGTGCAACATTTTCAACTCTCTTAACTGAGACCATTACTATGGTAACACTTGAAAAGTAATTTATATCGCGGTACAAACCCGCCATGAGATATGTTTTAAGTGAGGTTTATTTTGTGAGAATCACTTACAAAACAGAGAAGGTTTCAAGAGAAAGAGAAGGGATAAAGTTGCAATGCCCCACGCCACCGAACTCTCCCGCCGCCGGCCCGGCACCACCTACTCCCGGAAGCCAAGTCATCAGTCCAAAAACCCGCACAACCGGTCCGGAACTCTCGAGAGAGAATGGACAGGCTTCCTGTCCTGGTCCTCTCCTACAGAGGTCTACTTCCGAGATCCTTTCCAGTCCACCACGCCCCTTTTGTCTCCAGCTTTCTGATGTGATCCATTCACATGCATAGTTAATGATTTCCTGTTACAGATTTATATTTAATTTTTACTTTATTTTACTTTTTATTATATTATTTTTATGAATAAAGTCATATTTTTATCCATGAATATCCTTGTTCAAGCTCCCTTCCCCCTCCAACCCCTTCCAGTCACTCTCTCTTCTCCACATCTCCCCATCTCCTCCCGAGCAAGGCCAGGAGGTCCCAAGATCCCAATATGTCTTAGTTGAGCATCCATTCCTGGCAGATCCACTTTCCTCACCCCAACATCAACACTGGGTCAGGTGTTCCTCTGGAGGCAATGGGATGCAAGGTGTCAGTCCAAGGTGTTTCAGATTCCAAGTTGTTCAGTGGTTGTGGTTTTCAGCTTAGACATATTTTGCTCTTTACTTTTTTGTTTAGAGTCAACTAATAAGTGAGTACATCTCCTGCTTATCTTTCTGGGTTTCTGATACCTCGCTCAGGAGGATATTCTCCAAATCCATCCATTTGCCTGCAAATTTTAGGATATCATTTTTTCTTACTACTGAGTAGTATTCCATTGTGTAGATGTACCACAGTTCGTTCTACAGTTGAGGGACATCTAGGTTGTTTCCAGGTTCTTGCTATTACAAATAATGCTACTATGAACATAGTTGAGCTAATGCCTTTGGAGTGTAAATGTGTATGTTTAGAGTATACGCCCAGAAGTGGTATTGCTTAATCCTCGGGGAGATTGATTCCTTTTTTCTGAGAAACCTCCATACTGCATTCCAGAGTAGATGAACAAACTTACACTTTCACCAACAATGGAGAAGTGTTTGCCTTGCTCCACAACCTCTCCAGCATAGGCTGTCATCTGTGTCTTTTATCTTAGCCAATCTGACAGGTATAATGTGGTATCTCAAAGTTGTTTTGATTTGCATTTGTCTGATGGCTAAAGAAGTTGAGCACTTTTTCAAGTGCCTTTCAGCCATTTGTAATTCTTCTGCTGAGAATTCCCTTTTTAGAACTGAACCCCATTTTTTGATTGGGTTATTCAAGGTTTTGGGCTCTAGATTCTTGAGTTCTCTATATATTTTAGAGATCATTCCTCTATCACTTGTAGGGTTGGTGAAAATCTTTTCCCATTCTATAGGCTGTCATTTTGTCCTTGGCTTTACAGAAGCTTCTCAATTTCAGGGAGTCCCACTTATTGATTGTTGTTGACAGTGTCTGTGATACTGGTGTTATATATAGGAAGTGGTCGCCTGTGCCAATTCATTGGAGGGTATTTCCCACTTTCTTTTCTATCAAGTTCAGAGTAGCTGGGTTTATGTTGAGGTCTTTGATCCACTTGGATTTGAGTGTTGTGCAGGGTGACAGGCTTGGATCTATTTGCATTTTTCTACACACTACCATCCAGCTATGCCAACACCATTTGTTAAAGATATCAACTTTTTTCCATTGAATATTTTGGGCCTCTTTGTCAAAGATCAGGTGTTCATAGGTTTTCGGGTTAATGTCTGGATCCTCAATTTGATTCCTTTGATCCAAAAGTCTGTTTTTATGCCAGTACCAGGCTGTTTTTATTATTGTAGCTCTATAGTCTAACTTGAAGTCAGGGATGGTGATGCCTCCTGAGGTTCTTTTGTTGAGCAAAATTGTTTTGGCAATCCTGGCTTTCATGTTATTCCAAATGAAGTTGAGTATTGTTCTTTCAAGGTCTGTAAAATATTGTGTTGTGATTTTTATGGGAAGTGCATTGAGTCAGTAGACTACTTATGTTAGAATTGCCATTTTTACTATGTTGATCTTACCTACCAGGAACATGAGAGATCTTTCCATTTTCTGATATCTCCTTCAATTTCTTCTTCAGTGATTTTAAAATTTTGTCAAAAAGATCTGTTACTTCTTTGGTTATAATTACTCCAATGTATTTAATGCTATTTACAGTGATTATAAAAGGTATTTTTCACCTTATTTAATTTTTAGCCCTTTTATCTTTAATGTATAGGTGGGCTACTGATTTCTTGTATCCTGCTACATTGGTGAAGTTGTTTATCAGCTGCAGAAGTTCCCTGGTAGAATTTTGTGGATCACCTATGTATATGATCATATCATGTGCAAATAGAAATAGTTTCACTTCTTCTTTTCCAATTTGTATCCAATTAATATCCTTTCATTCTCTTATTGCTTTAGCTAAAACTTCAAGAACTATATTGAGTAGATAAGGGGAGAGATGACATCTTGTCTAGTTCCTGATTTTAGTGGGATTGCTTTGAGTTTTTCTCCATTAAGTTTGATGCTGGCTATCAACTTCTTGTAAATCACTTTTATTATATTTGGGTATTCTCCCTGTATTTCGGATCTCTCCAGGCCTTTAATTATAAAGGAGTGTTGAATTTGTCAAAGACTTTTTCAGCATCTAAGAATATGATCATGTGGTTTTGTTCCTTTAGTTTGTTTATATGATGGATAACATTTACAGTTTTTTGTATGTTAAACCAGCCCTGCATTTCTGGGATGAAGCCTACTTGGTCATGGTAGATGTTATTTTTTATATATTGTTGTACACGGTTTGCTAAAATTTTGTTGAGAAATTTAGCATCAATATTCATGAGGGAAATTGGTCTGTAATTCTCCTTCTTTGTGATGTCTTTGAGTGGCTTGGGTATTCGGGTAATTGTGGCCCCATAAAAGGAATTTGGCAATATTCCTTCAGTTTCTACTGTGTGAAATAGTTTGAGGAGTAACGGTAGTAATTCTTCTTTGAATGTCTGGTAGAATTCGGCACTGAAACCATTTGGACCAGGGCTTTTATTTTTGGGGAGGCTTTTAATGACAGCTTTAATTTCCTTAAGGGTTATAGGCCTGTTTAGGTAATTAATCTGATCTTCATTTAATTTTGGTAGATGGTATCTGTCCAGAAAGCTGTCCATTTCTTCTAGGTTTTCCAACTTTGTTTAATACAGATTTTGAAAATATGATCTGATAATTCTCTGTATTTCCTGGGGGTCTGTTGTTATGTCCCCCTTTTCATTTCTGATTTTGTTGATTTGGACACTCTCTGTTTTTTGATTAGTTTGGCTAACTGCTTATCTATCTTGTTGACTTTCTCAAAGAACCAACTCTTAGATTCATTGATTCTTTGTATTGTTCTTTTTGTTTCAGTTGTATTGATTTTAGCTCTAAGTTTGATTATTTCCTGTCATCTACTCATTTTAGGAGAGTTTGCTTCTAATTGTTCTAAGGCTTTCAGTTGAGCTGTTAGGTCTCTAGTCTGGGATTCTGTATGTTTTTCTTATAGGCATCTAGTGCTATGAATTTTCCTCTTAAGACTGCTTTCATTGTGTCCCACAAGTTTGGGTATGTTGTGGATTCATTTTCATTACATTCTAGGAAGACTTTGATTTCTTTCTTAATTTTTTCCTTGACCCAGAGGTGGTTCAGCTGAATGATGTTTAGTTTCCATGAGTTTGTAGGCTTTCTTTAATTTTTGATGTTGTTGAATTCTAGCTTTAAGCCCTGGTAGTCCAAAATATTACAAGGGAATATTTCCATTTCTTTGTAGCTTTGATATTTGCTTTATGACCAATTAAGTGGTCAATTTTGGAGAATGTTCCATGAGGTGCTAAGAAATATGTATATTCCTTTGCATTTGGGTGGAAGCTTCTGTAATATCTATTAAATCCATTTGCATCATAACCTCTGTTAGACTCCTTATTTCTCTGTTGAGTCTCTGTCTGGTTGTCTACCCAAGGGTCAAAATGGGGTATTGAAGTCTCACACTATTAGGGTGTGAGAATTGATGTGGGGTTTGAACTTTAGCAGTGTTTCTCTTACATAGATAGGTGCCCTTATATTAGGGGCATAAATATTCAGGATTAAAATCTCCATTTGACCAGTTTTTCCTGAAATGAATAAGTGATGTCTATCTTGGTCCTTTTTAATCAATTTTAGTTTAAAGTCTACTTTTTTAGATATTAGGATGGCAACACCAGGTTGTTTTTTAGGGCCATTTGATTGGAAAATCTTTACCCAACCCTATATTCTGAGCCTGTGTCTTGTCGTTGTGGTTGATGTGTGTTTCTTGTATGCAGCAGAAGGATGGCTTCAATTTTTGTATCCATCTTGTTAGTGTGTGTCTTTTTATAGGTGAGTTGAGTCCATTGACATTAAGGGGTATTATTGACCACTGATTGATGCTTCCTGCTATTTTTGGTGGTAGCTTGTATGTATTTCCTTTCTCTGGGCTTTTCTTCTGTGGAATTATTGAATGATTGTGGTTTCATGGGTGTATCTGGCATCCTTAGGTTGGAATTTTCCCTCTAATGCTTTCTGGAGAACCAGATTAGTAGATAGGTATTGTTTTAGTCTGACTTTGTCATGAAATGTCCTGTTTACTCCATCTATAGTGATTGATAATTTTTCTGGGTATTGTAGTCTAGATTGGCATCCATGATCTTTTATTGTCTGTATAACTTCTGACCAAGCCCTTCTTGCTTTCATCATTTCCTTTGAGTAGTCAGGAGTTATTTTTGATGGGTCTGCCTCTATAGGTATGTTGGCCCTTTTCTTTTGCAGCTCTTAAAATTTTTTCTTTGTTCTCTATGTTTTGTGGCTTGATTATTATGTGGTGCGCTGACTTTTGGGGGGGTCATATCTATTTGGTGTTCTGAAAGCTTCTTGTATCTTTATAGGCATTTCCTTCTTTAAGTTAGGAAAGTTTTCTTCTATGACTTTATTGAATACATTATCTGTGCCTTTGAGCTGGTATTCTCCTTCTTCTATTCCTATTATTCTCAGGTTAGGTGTTTTCAGGGTGTTCCAGATTTCCTGAACATTTTGTGTTATGGCTTTTTTGGTTTTAGTATTTTCTTTGACTGGTGTATTTATTTCCACTACTGAGTCTTCCACTCCAGAGATTCTCTCTTCCATCTCCTGGATTCTGTTGGTTTTGCTTGTATCTGTAGTTCCAGCTCTTTTCATCAGATTTTCTATTTTCACCTTTGCCTCATTTTGTGCCTTTTTTATTGCTTCCATTTCAGTTTTTAATTTCTGGAATGTTTCTTTTATGTTTTGGTTTACCCTTTTCTCAGTTTTCTTTCAAGGATTTGTTCATCTCTTCCAATTATTTGTTTGTATTTTTTCTACTTCTTTAAAGGAATTTTTTATTTCTTCTTTGAAGGCTTCAATAATCTTCATAAAGGTGTTTTTGCTGTTGTTTCCTTCTGTTTCCTCTTCATTGCTCTTTTCAGGTCTTATAGTTTTAGAACTACCAATTTCTTCTGGTGTTGCTTGTTGTTCTTTATATTGTTATATGTATTTTTGCATGGCATCTGCCCATGGCTTCAATGGTTCATGATTAGGCAGCTCCCAGTCAGTTGTAGCAAGAGTATTTCTGTGTCTCCTGTCTCCTCTGAGCAAGGTGTCTGCTTAATCTCTGACTCTGCTCTGGACAGGGTTCTGAAGTTCAAATCCTCAGTCCTTCTCTGATGAAGCAGTTTCCCCTAGAGGTGGGGCCCCACCATGCAAGGTCCCCACTTTTAGATGTGACTGCAGGAGCCCCTTACAGCCAAACCCTAGCTCCTGTCTGCTAGGGAGATCTGAGATCAGACTCTAGAGCTTGACCGAGGTCCTGGAGAGGGACTATCCGGACAGGTGGTCCAGGTGCTGGAATCTGATCAGCTCTCAATTTATATTTAATTTTGTGGAAATCCATAAAGAAGTAATCTCAAAGCTTTACTATGAAAGATTCAGATCTTATTATTTCTCATTTAAACGTAAGTACACAAGGCATAGCAACTTTTGACTATAGACATTCCAGCATGAAATGGAAAAGAAGAGTGGCCAGTTTAGTTTTACCTACAATCCAGTTAACAGAGCCAGTGATGAGTAACTTCATCATAACAGAGTGGTAGGTAAGCGAGTGGCCACAACTAAGCAGATTATTTTTCAAGAAATACTGGCAGTTCATTGGGAAATCCATGTTTCATTTTAAAAGTAAAAACAAATAGAATGGAACAAGAATTAGTTCTCTTTTTACCATTCAGTCTGTGGGCAGAGGCCATTCAGTGGACATAAAAAGGACCCATGCTCTCAAAATCACAGACATAGGCATCCAGCAGAAGTCACATGAAAGACATCTTCCTCTACCTCTCTCCACTTTATGTCTTGAAACATTGTCTCTCACTAACTCTGGAATCATAGGATTCTAGGGAGCCAATGAGCTCCAGGGATGCTCTCATTTCTGCCTCCATAACACTAAGGTACAAGCATGTGCCACCATGCTCAGCTGTTTTATACTGGTGTGGATATATGAACTCAATTCCTCATGCTTGGACAGTCAGCACCTCACCAAGGGAGCTCACTCTCCAGCATCCTTTCATATATGTGTGTGTATATATATATGTGTGTGTGTGTGTGTGTGTGTGTGTGTGTGTATGTGTGTGTATGCATATATACATATACATATATAAGCATATATTTGCTTATTCAATTACCACTTAACAACTACCTTACATGGCCTGAACATTAGATATTGGAAAATATAAGCAACTGTGAACTCATTTCTACTTTCTAGAACTTCCCAGTTTTGTAAAAATCAGACTCACTGTTTAATGACATGTTAACTGATAATGCAACTCATTTTGTCATGGGCTATGAAGTGTAGTGGGTCATGAAAGGGATCTACATAAATGTATGGGTACTGGGCGGTAAAATGAGAATTCCATAGACATTTTAGGAAGAGGGACATATGGGGACAAGGTCTGACTATAAGAATAAGGTATCTTTTTCTGGGCTTCCTTGTCATTGAACAGTCTGGCACCTTCTTTGTATATTCTAAGCTTCAGTCACCCTGGAATTTCTTTCCATCCCACAGAGTTCGTTTATCTCTTCTATCCATAGCTTCTGTTGTCCTCTCTACCTCAAATGATCTTATCCTCAAACTCTATATTTCTTACCCAGGCTCATTTTCCCACTTTGTCATTCACATGCCAAATCTCTTCTGCAGTTTCTTGCTCACTCCAGGTGAGAGTTAACTCATTTTTCTTTAAAGAGGAAATTCTCAAACCCAAGACTTTTTTCTCCTGATATGATTGTTGTATGTATTGTCTCTCCCTGGCTAGAATGTATGATTTTGTCACATTTAAATTATTGCCTGCCTCATGTTAGTCATTTTGGTATAATCTATCGTAAAACTTTTAGATGCATAAGGGAAATGTCAAGGGCATTTAAGATAAATATTAAAAATGAATGTGAAGAAGCAGAAGTGTATACAAAAGTCTACAAGCATGACAAACTCACAACTTTAACCTGAGTGTTAGCATATGGCAGCAAGACATTTAATAACTGTTATTCATTTGCTTAGAATTGCCCTTATCCTCATTATGTGATTGGTCATGGTAATCTCAGCTACTACAGATGCCCTGATTTCTGAAATTATAAACTGAGCCAATATGGCACCCTAAAGAATCTATAAAAAATTAATCTTATTTCAAAATCTCTGTATTCATTCACCTGTTCACTTATGCTTAAGAAAAATTATATTTCTGTAATATGCAGACGCACAAAGAATAATGAAGAAGGAATGGGTGGAGTAGTCCAGACATTAATGTTCTCACCCGTGCTTTCCAAAATGTCCTGATGAAGGAATAAGTATTTTTCTTGTCATAAATTTTACTCTATATCTTCCATGTCCTCTTATCTACATATCCTTTACCTACCACAGTTCCATGATTTAAAATACTAGGCCAGTGTGAATTCCTTTTTTGATCTCTCGGGTTTTAAATTTATTCTTTTAGAACTTAACTAGACAACTTTTTAAAAAATTGACTCACCTAATTTTTATAGCTGAATAAAGAATAAATTGAGGAAGGATTTATTTTAGGCAAAATAATTTGCCTCTATCCTCTTGTCTTGAAGCCAGTTAGAGGTACAGGCTATCAACACATCTTCGGTCCCCTCTGAGCCTCCAGATGCTCTGTGCCATCTGTTGGAGTTGGATGTTAAATTAAACATTCTTCTTGTTTAGATTACATCAGAGATTACCTGAGAGTAATCTATTCAAAATCTTATGTTTGGCATTTGATTAAATGTTGAAAATAATTGGGGCACTATATTTAAAACATATGCCTATAGGGGTAATTCTCCACTCACAAATCAATTTTATTCACATGGAGGACTTAAGAAAATCCATCATGCTTAGTGCCCTCTGGTACTCAGTGCCAAATCCACCATGATACCTGCCTCTGGCACAGGACCATCTGTCTCTTCACCTGTAAAGAAGATGGAACATCCAGGATGTCATCTTCCACAGTCTCTTTCTGCTCTAATATGGTCCTTCAGCATCAGGATCACCTGAGCAGAGCATCAGGCCCCCTCCAAAATAAGCTAAATTAGAATCTTCATATAACAAGGTCCTTGGAGTACATATGTTCATTTAAAGTATGAGAAACATACTCAAGACTTTGGCCCATGATGCTTCTCCCCACACACACAGCAAGCTATCACAAAAATAATTCAAGGGGAGACTATTGTATTACAATACAATACAACTTACAATAATTTTAACAAAACAGAGTATTGATGCAAATTCTTAAGTAACAAACATAAGAAACTTGTACTAAAACAATTTCTATCTTACCTTAATTAAATTTTTACAGCAAAATGCTGAATTTGTTAATCATACTATTTCTATGCCTCTAGAAAATGAGATTTTTCTCAAATGGGTTCAATGCAATACAAATTTACTTTTCCTCATCAAGATTTCCTTTACTCCTGTTTCCTCTTTCTCATTTAGATACTTTCTTGTGGTGGTTCATTTCAAATTTAATTTAATACATGGAATGAAGACATAATATAAATTCCTCACAAGAGCTTCACAGGGTCACATTAACTCCTGGTTTTCAGAGCTCTGTGGTCCAAGTAACAACTTTCCAGTTGAAGATGATGCAACCAATATTATAGTAACCAATATTTTAGTAATCGATATAATAAAACCACAAAACCAACATAGAAATAACAAACCTCCTGCAGATGGCTCACACTGTTGATTCCAAGTTTGTATTGATTTGTATTCCTAATAAATCAGATAGATTTTACTAAAACATATCTTTTATAACACCTGTATTTCATTGATTTCTTGCTTTTAGCTAATAGTAACAATAACATCAAGTTCTAAAATTCTGCATGTAAAATTTGTATCTGCAAGTTCTTTGACAACATGTATTAAGTGTGAGTCTGAGTAAGACTTAAAGACAAAAAATAAGTGAATGAAATTTAGCTCTATTAAAAATTTCTCAAAACTTCTGATCTTCTTTCATGATCCCTCCAATTTATGCACACTAATGCTAAGATAGTTTTGGCACTATGTTTTGGAAACAGGAGTTTAGCACTAGGCCGACTGTAGAAATTTCTGTTTCCATCTCTTTTGGATTGAATAAAAAAAACCTTTGGGAGAACAAGAAAGTGTGGGACACTATCAGGATCATAAATATTCAATCGCTGGCTTCTTCTTTAAAAGCAGAAAATGTGAAGTTTTACAGTCATAAATAAGGTCTCGCTTTACTTTAAGAAACTAATTGTCTTGTCTTAACTATCTTCCTTAAAATCATTTTGGTATTTGAGATTTTATGAATGACAAGTGTGTTAATAGAAATAGAAGAGATTTAAATATAGCATCCAAAATATTTTTTTCTTTATAGTCACCTGGCTTTAAGAATTACTTATAAAGTTTTACAATTTGATTAAAAATTAAAATGACAGCTGTAGTCAACCAAAGGGGAAAGACCGCATAAATAATGCATATGACAAACTATCTAAGGAATAACTAATAAGTTTAGATTTGTGGTAAATTATTAACAAGTAGAAAAGCATATGAGATTCTGTTCTTTTGCCCAAGTTTGGAATATTTCTGCTCCTGTGAATTTGGCAATAGTTTCTCTTTATGAAATTCAAAGTGAGAAACTATAAAACTATTGGAGTCAGAGGAAGAATTTTTATGTTGCTTTTTTAATATCAACCGTTGTTTGGAACAGAAATACTTCTTGGAATTTCTGATTGAAATTCTTACACGTTGTATGTTGTACTTAGCTCTTGGTTGGAATTGGTGTGGTACTAAGTGCTGCACATGTACCATCATCACTTGACCTTGAGAAATAGATTTTATCTCATGGCCTGAGCAGAGTTATATGTTTACAGTGTAGTACTATTGGCAGCTAGGGTGTGGGAGTGGGGGTGAGGGGTCTTAATGCTCATCAGAAGGTGCTTCATGCCTAATGGACCTTTTTCTCTACCTAAATATACTTAATTTATAACACCATGTCTTTATTGAAATACCTAAACCCAACTATATCTGAAGGAGTAGTTTGAAAATGTTAGATGCCTCCACATCTGCAAGAGTGACATGAAAAAAAGATGCAACTTTAATAGCACAATACCCTTCCAGCAAAAGCACAGCTGCCACCAAAGAACATAGCTTGGTGGCTATGATGCAGGGGTTGGATGTCAGAGAGGTTACCAGAGCTCATTCAGACCAGCCACATACCTCTACCTTATCTTCAGGCTTTCAAAGAACAAAGCCTTGCTGCATAAGGCAGCCACTTTCTTTCTTCATATTTCAGTAAGTATATCTGCTGGAAGAAATCTACTATATATACATCTACTACAGTAGTAAGGGATATGTAAGTAATGTTAATATCCCACCCTCTTAAATAGAAACTAAAGAAGAGGAGGATTTAATATGAATGTTGAGCAGCACAACCTAAATTACCAGCTTTGTTCACTTTAATCATGTTTAAAAATAAGCACTCCAGCCAGGGAGGGAGGGGGGCAAATTTCAGATCTCACCTCTCCCTCGGTTTCTCCAAACCTAATCTCATCTCTAGCTCTACAAAAGAGTACCTACTAAAGTCTCCCCAAGGCCCCATCTCTAGGGGACTATATAGACCTTCCCCTACAATTTTCCCTTTCTCCACTCATTGTATTATTCCAGCCCCCAATTTCAGAAAGAATTCATTAGGAATCCTCAATTCATGCCAGGAAGAAATACAGGCTGACTTCAGACCTTCACCCATTTCTCCTCTCTTCCAAATCCAACCCATGTTGTATTTCCAGCTCTGAAGCAGACCACCTGCTGTGGCCTCATCCTATTCTCTGTCCCCCATCTCTATAGGATCACGTAGCCACTTACACTTTCCTCCCCATTCATTCTGTCATTCCCATCCCCCAACTCCAACGGACATTCCCTGGAAAGCTCCAGTGGATCCCACCAGAAAAGCAGGTTGGCAAGCTAAGCAAGTAGGCTCTTTTATTTTCATCTCCTCCATATTCAGTTCCCTACTTTTATTCCCAACCACAGACTCTACAGAAGACACAAGAAGGAAAAGTCCTAGTTAAAGAGGTTAGCCAACACACACACAATAACAGAAACCAACAATCATTGATCACTAATATCTCTTAACATTAGTGATCACAATTACCAAATAAAAAAGACACAAACCAACAGAATAGATTGAAAAATAGTATCTGCCCTTCTGCTACATTCAAGAAACAAACCTACAAGGGTATACAGCATCTCAGGGCAAAGGGTTGGAAAAAGATATTCCATGCAAACAGACCAAAGAAGCTAGCTGGTGTATCCATTATAGTATCTGACAAAAATAGACTTTAACCCAAAAAATAATCAGAAGAGAAAGGGAAAGATATTACATACTCATAATAGGAAAAATCCACTAAGAGGACATTTCAATTACTAATTATCTATGCATCAAACACAAAAGTACCTGAGTTTGTGAAAGAAACATACTTAAATCACATATTGACCCTCACACACTGATAATGGGAGACTTCAACATCACACTTTCACCAACAGACATATGATCTACACAAAAATTAAACAGAGAAATGCTATCTATAGCTAACCCTTGTTATAAATAAAATGGACATATTTACAGAAAATTTCAGCAAAACACAAAAGAATATGCCTTCTTCTTAGCACTTCATAAAACTTTCTTCAACATTGACTATATACTCAAACACAAAACAATTTTCAACAGAAAGAAGAAAAATAAAATAGCACCCTGCATCCTATCTGACCACCACAGATTAAAACTGGATATCAACAATAACAGAAATCATACAAACTCATGGAAACTGAACAACCCTCTAAAAAATGGATGAGACATTTTTTACAAAGTAAAGACTTTTTAGAATTGAATGAAAAAGAATACACAGAATATTCAAAAGTATGGAATGATATTTTAAGAGGCAACTTCATAGCATTAAGTATCTCCTTAAAAAAAATTTGAGAAATCTCATACTATTAACAAATACCTAAAAGCTCTAGAACAAAAAGAAGAAATCACTCCCAAAAGGAGTCAACAGCAAGAAATAATCAAACTCAGAATTGATATATAAGAAAAACTTTTAAATTAATAGAACCAAGAATTGATTCTTTGTGGCTTCAATAATATTGACAAACCTTTATTCAAATTAACAAAATTAGAAATGTAAAAAAAAGGGACATAACAACAGGTACTGAAGAAATTCAGAGAACCATAAGGACATACTTTATAAACCATCTTCCTCAATTTGAAATTCTGAAATACCACTGAAAAAGTTAAATCAACATCAGATATGCAATTTAAAAAGGCATATTATCCTCCAGTGAAAAAGAAGCCCTAATTAAAAGTCTCCCAAGTTAAAAAAAAAAAAAAAACTAATGGTTTTAATTAAAGCCAAGACCAATGGTTTTAGCACAGAATTCTGCCAGATATTCAAACAAAAGTTAATTCCAATATTCTGAAAATTATTTCTTTCACAAAATAGAAAGAGAGGAAATATGTAATTCTTTTTGTGAGGCCACAGTTATACTGATATCTAAACCATATAAAAATCTATCAAAGAATTCAGACTAATTCCCCTTATGAACAGAGATACAAAGATTATCAATAAAATATTAGCAAACCTAATCCCAAAACACATTTAAAAGATTATCTACAACCATGATCAAGTGATAGGCTTTATTCCAGAGATTCTGAGACACATTCCAGAGATGCAGGAATATATTGATTATTCAACACACATAAATCAATTAATGTAGTCCATACAAATAAGCTGAAAAACAAAACCACATGATCCTCTCATTAGATGCAAAACCCAATATCGTGGTACTAACCCACTATGAAATATACGCTAAATAAGTTTTATTATTTAAAAGTTGCTTACAGAACAGGGATTGTTCCAGGGGAGGAGGAGAAAAGGTAGGAGGTGGATGGAGAAGCAGAGAGCAGGAGTGATCCCAACAGCAGAGAGCAGGAACGATTCGTGGAGAGCACGAACGATCCGCACGCAGAGAGCAGGAGCAGTCCCAGCCGGACGGTCCTTCCTACCCCATGCCACTCGTCCAGCAACGCACGTCCGCTTCCGTCTTCCGGCGTGTCCTTTCTTCGTCGTTTCCTCCGAGTCAACCACGCTCCAATCGGCTCAGCACTCCAGCGCAGTTTTTCTGCATAGCTTCAGATTTCCCGCCACACCTCCCCCTTCTTTCTAAATAAGAGGGTTCTAAACTAAATATAAAACTACATATTATAGGGATCATCATAAGGCAGTGTCTGGGGAAAAGAAAGGTACTAACATAATTGAGGTCAAACTACCACTAAAAAACAACAAATACAAGGTGCAATTTAATGTCTAAAGTGTTGTTACAAGGAAATGAACAGGGATTGCTTCAAGGCTGTTTATCTCGAACAATAAAGTTCTAACATCTGAGTGTCCTTGCTGAGATGTGAAGTAATAACAACCTCAACTATCCAGTCTTCAACACCATCAAGACCTGAGAAGGAAAATATATACCTGAAGTTGGAAGCATGATGAAGTAACTTTCAAAATTTAGGAGAAGTCAATGACAGTTAACCACCTAGACAGTCATCCACTACTTCTCTGTACAACGGGAGCATCCATCCTTGTGACTACGGGCCTATGATATCTGACAAGTCTCCATAGAAGCAGGGTATTTTTTGGTAGGACTGTCTTATCCTGTCTAGGCAGGCTTCGGCAGTCTCTATCCTTCATCCTGCTCATCCATTTCGGATAGTGAGCACGCTGACAGCAGTCAGGGCAAGTGCTGTTCTTTGCCCCTCAGGCCATTGTTCGCCAAACAAGACAATCTCTTTGCAAGGTGTCTGTGATGCTCAACAACACCTTGAGAAAGGAACGGTGGTGCCAGGAGTTGTCATGTCTCTCAAGGCCAAATTCAAGATAACAAAATCTTGAATGCTATATTCTCTCTGTCTATGAAGTGGTTGAAGATGCCTATCTACCTGGTATATTCTAACATGTTTCCAAAAAGCCTGAGTACCCTGACTATTAGGTGGCAAATCTGAGTAACCATAATCTGCAACCCCAATCAACCAAGAAATTGAAGCTAACATTGTAAAAATAGGCATTCCAAAATGAGTGTACAGATCCTCCATAATAATTTCAAGTATAACAATCTTATGAATATTGACCAAAGTACACATTTTGTATCAAAAGACAACAATATCCTAACTATATGTTATTATACAAAATATCTAAACAGAGTTATATAAAACAACTTGTGTATATGTTACAACAAATGTTATGACTAGCATAAATAATTAGAGGTAAAAATTGCATTATGGAAATGGCAATGTATTTAATACACATCAATGTGCAAAATATTTTAAACAGAGGTAGACACGTGTAAACTAAGGCAATTACACATTCAACTTTGTAGCAATATACATATTATCTCAATCAAACATATAGATTGATTTCCAATTTGTATCAATATACAAACATTTGTACCATGGCGATTCATTTTTCATACATCCTTTGGTTAATAGTTGTTTGCAAGTATAATGATCTCCTATCTATTCCCTTTTCCTTCTCTCTCTCTCTCTCTCTCTCTCTCTCTCTCTCTCTCTCTCTCTCTGAAATTCCTACATCTATAATATCATTCTATCCTCTACCCAAGATTAACTTATAATCATCATATCAAAATGATAATTGACCATAACCCTCCCTTTGATGACCAACTTATCAGGAAAGGGATGTAGTTCTTTCATTAAGTTGCTTCATGCTGGCCTGTGGGAGACAGTATTTCTGTGGGGTCCTGTAAACTAAATGGTTAAGTCCTAATGATGTAACTGTAAACATATATATAACCATTCCACAAACGTCTGTAACCATTCTCATCATACTGAGTGAGTCCATCTGAAATTCTTGTTAAAGATATGATATGAAACTATCTTACAACTGTCCTGATAGGTCTATACCTCAAAAGTGATCACTGAGTGACATACAGTAGGATCCTTCTTTCTCTGTCTCAAAGGTCTTTCGTTTTCTGCTTTTTATTTTCCGGTGGGGATCCCATCTGCCTTCCCATCAGCCTTGGAAAATGCTGGTAGGAGAAATTGTTTCTTATGGTGGGGATTCCAATGAATACTATTAACTGAAGATATTGAACCATCAGAAAGAATTGTGTGCAGACAAGATTTTTAGATTAAGAGAGTAAGAAATGTAGAAAGAAGTAAGATTTAAGATTTAAAGCAAAAGTGAGATAATATTGGTCCTTATATATTTCATCTATTTTTCTGTCTCACCTCAGGTGGCTTTTCTGATGTGAGACAGGGTCTCTAAGGTTTTATTTACCAATACACTTGGGTTTAGAGAGGAAGAAAGCCACTTGCTCCACCTCCAAAGCCAGCCTTTTTTGTTACCAAACTAGGACCTCCTTTATATACATAAATACATAATCGTTAGATATAGGTGTACAGTTGTGAGAATAGAGAAATTACCCTTAGCGCCTGTCAGTGTCAGGCATCCTTGTAATCCCCTGTAGTCTTTATAACGTTTCAGAAATCTGAGCATTCAGCATCCTTTTAGCTTTGTGAAGAGGGTCATATCCATTCGTCTACAAAAACAAAATTAATACCCTGCCCCACCTTAGTTAAGTGAATGTTCCTTACCACATATCCAATTGTCTTATCAGCAGACGAGCCATTACTCCTTCTCCTCAGCAGGGTTCTCCTTTCCAAATCGGTTCTTTATCAATCTTGTTGGTACCCATATTTTCTCTTTTCCTGTGGAAACAAAAGCAAAACCCCTACCCCAATGAAGCACATGCCCTGGCTTCCATTCTGAAGTTAGTACATCCTTGAAATAAACAGGTTGATTCAACTCAGAAGTCCTTTCTATTACCCAGTGTTTCTCTGCAGCTGAAGTTCCTTTCTTATCAGCATTAATAAAGTTTAATGTCAACAAGGCACTATGTAATCTCTCCCTAGGTTTTTTCATACCACCTTTCTGTTTATGAAACATCTCTTTTAAGGTGCAATGGAATCTTTCCACAACTCCTTGTCCAGTGGGATTGTGTGGTATCCCAGTAAGGTGCTTTATCTCATAATATCCAAAAATCCGCTTCATTTTCTGGGAAGCATATGCTGGACCATTGTCAGTCTTAATTTGATCAGGAATTCCCAATATGGCCATGGCTTCCAGAAGATGAGTGAGTACTGCATTAGCACTTTCAGAACTCAGGGCAGTAGCCCACTGCATTCCTGAGTAGGTATCAATGGTATGATGTACGTATTTCATCTTACCAAATTCTGGGAAGTGAAACACATCCATCTGCCAAATCTCATTGCTCCTTGTACCCTTAGGATTACTCCCAGTGGGTAAGGATGGTTGATTGTAAAGGGAACACTTGTCATACTTTCACAAAATTTCCTTGGCTTGATGCCAAGTGATGGGAAAATTCTTCTTTAATCCCTTGCTATTGACATGATGCTCCTTGTGAAACTCTGAGGCTTCTACCACGTTCCCTATCAATAACTGATCAATCTCATCATTACCCTGTGCTAAAGGGCCAGGAAGGCTTGAATGAGCCCTGATATGTGTAATATACATAGGATGTGTTCTATTTCTGATGATATCCTGTAGCTGTACAACCAAAAAGGTTAATTCTGTATCATCAGGAATGAAGTCAGCAGTTTCAATATGAAATACAACTCCTTCTGCATAATGAGAGTCGGTTATCAGGTCAAGAGGTCCAGTAAAATCCAATAACACCATAATAATGGCATACAGTTCTGCCTTCTGAACAGAATCATAAGGACTCTGTGTCACCTTACTGAAGTTTTCTGATTTTTAACCAGCCTTTCCCATTTTATTTGCATCAGTAAAAAATGTAGGAGCTCCGGAAATAGGTTTATCCTATACCACATGGGGGAAAATCCAATTAGTTTTCTTTATAAACTGAATCCTTTTGCTTCGGGGATATTTATTATTAATCTCCCCCAGAAAACCTACAGGCCTTTTGCCAAGGTTCATTGTCTGCCCATAATTGATCAATTTCCTCATTGGTCAAAGGTACAACAATTTCTGCTGGATACTTTCCAGTCAGTTGTCGAAGCCTGAATTTTCCTTTGAAGATCAGATCTGAAATCTTTTCAATGTAGGTTTTCAGTTTTTTATTTGGTCTATGTGGCAGAAGTATCCATTCTAATATAATATTTCCTCTTTGCAATATGGCTCCTTCAGGAGAATATTCAGAAGGCAAAATAACCAGGATGCAGTCAAGGTCTGGGTCTATAATACGGTTAACATGTGCTTCTTGTAATCTCTTTTCCACCAATGCTAATTCTTTCTCAGCTTCAGCAGAGAATTCCCTGGGACTGTTCAGATCCTTATCTCCATATAAAGTTTTGAACAAATGTACCAGTTCATAGTTTTTAATACCAATAACTGGTTGTATGTGGGAGACATCCCCTAATAGTTTCTGAAAATCATTAAGTGTCCTTAATCTGTCCTTCTTAAGTAGTACCTTCTGAGGTCTAATTGTTTGCAAGCCTATTTTATATCCCAAATAATTGATAGAATCCCCTCTTTGTATCTTTTCAGGGGCAATGTGAAGTCCTCAATCAGGCAACACCTTCTTGTCTTCTTCAAACAGTCTTTCTATGGTGTTTATGTCTGGGTCAGCTAACAATATATCATCCATATAATGGTAAATGATAGATTGTGGGAATTGTTTGCATATCACTTCTAATGGTTGTCAGACAAAATATTGGCATAGGGTGGGGTTATTCAACATCCCTTGTGGAAGGACCCTCCATTGGTACCTTTTTACTGTGTATGCATTATTGAAAGTAGGTATAGTGAAAGCAAACTTCTCTTTATCTTGTTCTTGTAGACGTATGGTAACAAAACAGTCCTTCAGATCAATAACTACAATAGGTCATCCTTTAGGTAGCAAAGAAAGTAAAGGTATACCAGACTGTAAGGTGCCCATGGTCTGGATCACCTTATTAATTGCTCTTAAATCTGTCACCATTCTGCATTTCCCAGATTTCTTCTTGACCACAAATACGGGGGAATTCTATGGGCTGGTTGATTCTTCAATATGCTGAGCTTGTAACTCCTCCTGTACCAATTGTTCTAGGGCTAGCAATTTCTCCTCTGTCAAAGGCCATTGTTGGACCCAAATAGGTTTGTCTGTCAACCATTTCAAAGGCAGGGCTGTTAGTGTCTTTGGGGTGCCTGCAGCTTTGAGACTGCGCTGTTGTGAAACCTGAATAACTGGCAGCTGTTTTACATAGCCTCTTGAGGTATTGCTTTCAAGGCCATGATTGGGTCTTTGGTTGATATTTAAGCCTGGAGGGATCTCAATTTGAGTGTTCCATTGTTGTAGTAGGTCACGACTCCATAAGTTCACTGCTATGTTGGCCATGTATGGCTTCAATCTTCCTCACTGTCCTTCTGGTCCTATGCATTCGAGCCAGCTCACACTCTGTTTTACCTGAGATAATGTCCCAATACCTAAAAATTGAATGTCTACCTCCTTCAGAGGCCACCTGGGGTGCCACGCCTGTGGAGTTATGATCAAAACATCAGCTCCCATGTCAACTAAGCCTTGCATAAAAATATTGTCTATTCTTATTGTCAACTTTGGATCTATTGTCTATGGCTACATGGTCTACTGTTTCAGGCTTGGGATTTGTTACTCGTCCTGGGGAAACTGCTCTTCCACTGTGACTGGATATGACTGAACCTTTTTTGGCTTGGAGGTCTGACTCTTGGGGGCTTCCCGGGTGAAGCCCTGAGTTAAGTTTCCCGATGTTAAAAGCTTCCCATCTATGCCTCTTACAGATCTACATTCATTTGTCCAATGTCTGCCTTTGTTACATCTCCTACATAGTCCAAGAAGTAGTGGCCTTCTGTTTAAGTCACTCCTGGGATTGGGAGAATTCCCATATATGCCTTGCCTACAATTCCTCTTTATATGGCCTGGCTTACCACAATTGAAACAAATAATGTTTTGATTTCTCACCTTAACATTAGCAATGGCTTGTCCTACCCAATTCTCTTCATCAGAGTGTAGATATTCAACATTAATTGCAAGTTGAATCCATTCTTCAATGGGTGCACCTTTGATCTTTAATAGCATAGTCAATTTCTCACATGTCATATTAGCATTATTGAAGGCCAAAAAGAGTATCAATTGTTCCGAACTTCTGAATCTGACACTACTCTATTTACAGCCTGAGTCAACCTCTGTAAAAAGTCTGTATAAGACTCCTTCGGACCTTGTTTAATCTTGAGTATATGACTCAATTCTCTGTCCTGGGTCTAAAACCCTTTCCCAAGCATTTAAGGCAACAGTACAGCACAGCAACAGAGCATGGTCCTCATAAGTAGCCTGAATTGATATATCAGCAAACTGGCCTTCCCCAAGGATTTGGTCCTTGGAGATGGTAACATTCCCAGTTTGATCTTGAGATTCCAAGGCTTTAGCCTCTTCCCTAAACCAGTTCCTCCACTGCAAGCTTTGATTATCATTCAACACTGTGGTTGCCAAATTCTTCCAGTCATAAGGAATTATCTGATACTGTGCTGACCATTAATTTATGTATTGCTTCACAAAAGATGATTGTACGCCATATGTCACTATTGTTTCCTTTATTGTTTTTAGATCCTTCTTGTGGATAGGTTCATAAGTATATCCCACATTGTCTGAAGCCCTTCCACGTGATCGTGATTTTTTGGTCTCTGTCACAACTGGGAATAGAGTTGGGGTAGTAGGGGGTAGTTCCCTCATTATAACCACTCTAGGTAGGGCACCTTCCCTACTGCAGCATCTTTTAAGAGGGGGCTCTTGGTTGTCTTGAGCAGATGTTGCCTCAAAATCCTTTTCTAAAATCTCCATACGACCCTCATGATCTTGTAACCTAGCAGTAATGGTCTTTTCCAGTGTTTTAAAGTCCTCTATAAATGATCTCTCCAATAATTTTATAGAGTGGAAAATTCTCTCATTCCCCACATCTACATGTTCTAGTACTTTCTGATCCAGCTTCCTAAATTTTTCATCAATATAAGGTCTGTAATCCTCTCTGACCAATGTAGACCTCTCCTCTATGGAGGCAATGAGCTTCTTAATTGTCTTAATATGTTCATCCATGTCACACATCTTAGCCTCATACCCCATTTGGGGAATGTGTTCATCTCTATGCTGGGATCCTTTAAAATAGGTAGGTATAAAGTATATTATCACACAAAAAAGCAAAACAACTTCTGGGTTGTGATAGCCTCCAAATGCATAATCCCGAAAATAATCCTCTATAACCATTGTGAAAAAATGGGTAAAATTCTGAACATTTATTTGGTCAGACATTTTGAAAGAAAAGAAAAAAATTACCTTACTCAGATGTAATGAGGATTTACGGCCAGCAGATGTCGCAATTGCAATCAGCAGCGGCAGTAAAGGTGCCGGAAGGGATTCCTCGAGCAGCCTTTGTTTCCGAGTGCAGATCCACGCTTGACTGGGAGCCAGTCCCGAAACCAAAATAGCTGCTTGCTCCGAGACTGAGGAACCCAGACGGGTTCCGTAGAGTCAGCCCCATGTCGGGCCACCAATTATCGTGGTACTAAACCACCATGAAATATGTGCTAAATATGTTTTATTATTTAAAAGTTGCTTACAGAACAGGGATTGTTCCAGGGGAGGAGGAGAAAAGGTAGAAGAAGAATGGAGAAGTGGAGAGCAGGAGAGATCCCAACAGCAGAGAGCAGGAACTATCCGTGGAGAACAGAAACGATCCGTGGAGAGCAGGAACGATCCATGGAGAGCACGAATGATCTGTGGAGAGCAGGAACGATCCGCACCACAGAGAGCAGGAGCAGTCTCAGCTGGACTGTCCTTCCTACCCTACGCCACTCGTCCAGCGATGCACATCTGCTTCCGTCTTCCAGCCCCTCCTTCTTTCGTCATTTCCCCCAGTCAACCACGCTCCGACCGGCTCAGCACTCTGGCGCAGTTTTTCTGCATAGCTTCGTATTTCCCCCTACAACCCAACACCTCTTCATGATAAATGTCCTAGAGATATTAGGAACAAAAGGGACATGCCTCAATATAATAAAAGCAATTTACAGAAAGTCCATAATCATGATCAACTTAAAGAGAGAAGGAAAAGATTTTCTGAACTAAGATCAGCCATTAATAAATGGAACTTTGTAAAACCAAAAAGTCTTTGTAAGTCAAAGGACACCATCATTTGCACAAAACAGAAGATAACAGATTGGAAAAGATTTTTTACTACTACCTACATATTTAATAGAGGACTAATATTCAAAATATATAAAGAACTCAAAAAACTAGATAGCAAGAAAGCAACCTGACTTAATTAGGGTTTCTACTGATGTGAAGAGACACCATGACCATAGCAACTCTTATAAAGGGAAACATTTAATCTGGGCTGGCTTACATTTCAGAGGTTTAGTCCATTATCATCATGGCAGGAAACAAGGCAGCACACAGCCAGATGTGATGCTGGAGAAGTAACTAAATGTTATACATCTTGATCTGCAGGCTCAGATCAAGGAATCAACTGTGTGTCATACTGGGCATAGCTCAATATCAATATAATAAGACCACAAAGCCAACATAGAAATAACAAACAGGGAAAGACAGCTAAAATTAAAGGCCATTTGAGTGGTAGCATGGAAACCTAATACAGTATATGTTTCCAGGGAAAATCCCAGGAATCCACAAGGATAATTCAAGCTAAGACTCCTAGCAGTAGTGGAGAGGGTACTTTAACTGGCCTTCTGTAATTAAATTGGTGACAATTCTATCATAGAACTTATATCCAGTAACTGGTGGAAGCAGAAGCAAAGGTCCATAGCCAAACACTGGGCCAAGCTCTAGGAGTCCCATTGAAGAAAGGGAGAAAGGATTGTAGGAACCAGGGGGGTCAAGATCATGACAGGAAAACTGACACAGATAGCTGACCTGAGCTTATAGACTCTAGACTCTAGACTTGCATGAGACTAACCTAGGTCCTATGCATGTAGGTGACAGTTGTGGAGCTTGGTCTGTTTGTAGGACCCATAGCAACGAGACCAAGATCTGTCGCTGGTGCATGAGCTGGCTTTTTGGAACCTATTTCCTATGGTGAAATGCCTTGCTCAGCCTTTGTGTGGGGGATTGTTGTATTAAGTTTCTGGCCCAGACTTTTGGGCCTAGCCTCAATGTTTGGAACCACAGTCCCACAGAAACACACAAATGCTTACATTAATTTTACACTGATAGACCTAGGGCCCAGGTATATAACTTGACAATTCTTTACTCTTAAACTAACCTATGATTCTTATCTTGTTCAGCCATTCAGCTCAGTACCTTTTCTCAGCAACATTTCAACTTCTTTCCTTTGCGTCTCCTGGCATCTCTGTGACATCTCTGCTTTGCTCTGAGATGGTCCAAGAGTTTTCTTAGTCTGGTAACCCCACCCATATTTCCTGCCTGCCTTTGGTCAATCAGCTTTTTATTAAACCAGTTAGGAGGGACAAGTATTTACAATATTTCATAATCCCACTTCAGGGGATGGATGGGGGGATATGATTCAACTTGATATGCCATGAATTGTTGACTCCCAAGGGAGGCCTTACCCTTTAACAAGAAGTGGATGGGGGATGGATAGAAAGGAGGTACGGGGAAAGGATGGGGGGGGAAACTGAGATTAGTATACAAAATAAATTTAAAAGGTTAATAATATATAAATACATTAAGGTAATCTAAATAAAATTGCCAAATAATGGGGGAGACAGGGCTCCAACTGGCCATTTCTCATTACCAAATGAAGTTTCTAGTACTAGGATTGGGTTTCATCTAATTGAAATGTTGGACAAAGGCTTCCATGGAAACCTCAAAACAACTCACACTATTGTCAAGGTTCTAAGTTGTTTTACACAAAGGTTGAAAGACTGCATTTCTGAAGACAACATCTATACAACTCATTGAACTTAGAGAAGCCAAGCTGGAACATAGAGCCTTCATCAATATGGGCTGCCATCTATTGTACAGAAAGATACTCTTCTGCATGCTGCCAAAAGAGAAATGTAAACACCAACTAACTCACAATTTTTTGTTCAACAATGTTGTCCTGTCTCCAAGATATGCTAATGTAATTGTGGCACAAAGTTTGTGGAAATAACCAACCAATATCTGATTTAACTGAAGGCCTACTCCACTAGATGGAACCCATACCCAGCACTGCTTTGATGACCAAGAACCTGAGATTAGATAGCTCAGGAAACTAGGATAAAACCCACTATATACTGCTATAAAATAAACTAATTAATTAAAAAAAAACAATGGGACAATAAAGTGATTCTTGATGACGTTCCTCTGTACTCATAGATAAGTTCCTTTCTCAGCCATCTCAGAGAATAAACACAGAGACCCACAACCAGACACTATACAGAGAATGAGAGATCTTGGAACTTTCAGATGTAAAAGTCAAATTCATCCCCCTTAGTGTTCCAGGAACCATGCTGAAAATGAAGCAGAAAGAGTGTAAGAGTTAGAGAAGATGAAGGACATTAAGAAATCAAGGCCCTAAATGAACATGATGGACACACATATGAACTTACAAGCCAAGGCAGCATGAACAGGGCCTGCAGGAGTCTGTACCCACATGAGGTTCAGGAGCAGAAAGGAGACTGGAGTCAGGCCCCTATCTCTAACCCTGAAGCTACTTCTAGTTGATAACCATTTGCAAATGAGAATTTAGTTTCCTCCAAGGGAGTCTCAAAGGAGAAACAAAATACTCTTAAAGGTAGGTTGCATGCACAGCAGAAGACTGCCAACAGAAAAGTAACTCAGCAGCATCTTTTTTTTTTTTCCTTCTTTATTTTGTATTTATCAAAAAAAAAAAACCAGTAAAAAGAATTTAAAATGCGGAAGAGTTAACAATAACTATACAGAGGATAAGAATCATAAGCATGGCTTATCAAAGGTAGAAATACAAATAAGATTGCTACACATATATTTTCTTTGTGTTCAGCTTTCCCTCTGAATTTTTTTTTCCATCCCTGTATATCCTTATTCAAGGTCTCTTCCCCCTCCCAACACATCTGGTCATTTTTCTTCTCTGCAACTCCCCATCCCCTCCCTGGGCAGGGAGCAGACAGTCCTATGGTCCCACTGATCCAGTAATGCTTGGATCAGTCTCCACTTCTGGCCAAATCCAGTTCTGTCCCCCCTCCCTCAAGAGTGAGTCTGGTGTTCCTATAGTTGGACTGGGGTCCGAAGGGTCAGTCCAGGGTGTTTCTGTTCCCAAGCTGTTCGGTGGTTGTGGTTTGCCGCTTGGACATGTTTGGCTTTTTTTCTTGTTTGTTTGTTTAGAGACCACTAGTGAGTGAGTACATCCCCTGCTTATCTCTCTGAGTTTGTGAGACTTCGCTCAGGAGGATATTCTCCAAATCCATCCATTTGCCTGTGAATTTTAGGATATCATTTTTTTCTTACTGCTGAGTAGTATTCCATTGTGTAGATGTACCACAGTTTGTT